>CAIGRN010124051.1:0-11531 GCA_903798345.1 Fraxinus anomala | reverse complement strand
AGTGAAATGATGAAATCAATGTATGAATAGGCTATTGAATATGTTATAGAGAAGAAGCACAATGAACAACCATACTAATTTTTGTGTATAGGCTTCGGTATTTATAGAAAAGGGTATTCAGGTTGAATGGGCCAGAAAAAATCTTTCAAAACAGCAAAATAGGGTTTTCCAGATCAACCTGTCGCTCGAGCGAAAAGTTGGTGACAGGTGAGCAATGCACTATCGCTCGAGTGAGAGCTTGGCGACAGGCGGGCAACATGCATTCTATTTTTTCCGCTCGAGTACCAATTGGGTGAGAAGCTAATGAAAATGTGACGTCGTGTTTCTCCCCTTTTCATTCTCGAACCCTAGACCTTATATCCCAATTTTTATAAATTTCAACCTAGGTCATTGATTTTTACAACACGTTACAAATTAGTCATTTTGTCCACAGAATTGCCAACACTAAAAACCTAACAAATTGTATCAGAAAAATGGGAATCTTTAGCACATAAATACATTTGAGAGAGAGAGAAACACCCAGCCATGGATAGAGTGATGTGAGGACCAAAGCTTAAAAAAAATTGTGTTGCTTTTGTCTATTGCAACTCTTATTGCAATCTGAATATTCTAGGATGTTAGACAAAAGTAGAGTCTTGTAATCCATTAAAAGTGATTTTCTTTATGATTTTCCCACTAGTACTTTTGCAATCAATTCGTACAATTCTTGGCTTGGAATTTTGAAAGCGAAATTACTGATTTTTTATGTGAAAGCTTTGATGCTTGGGTACCGCTGGTACGAGATTCAGGTTGATTTCTTGTTGAACTGGTCACGGGTAATTAACTCTACAAGTAATGAGACATGTGGAAGGATGAAAGAGAAAGTTGGAACATAACTGAAATAGCACCGAACCGAGGCCTCCAAATTGTTATCTCCTTTTTATATAAATTTTTCATTTTGCTAAGGGTTTTTTTAATGTAGATATTTTGACAATATATATTTTTTACAAAATGTATGATTCAAAGTAAAGGAAAAATTATGAGTTTACGTGTAAAATTATTTTATTGGAATAATGTGTAGTAGAAAATAAGTTTTAAACAATCTTTACCAACAAACTTTGGAAGAAAGAATCTCACTAACAAGTCATCCTTATCAAATTCAACACGTGCATTATATACTGCTATGTCAAGTTGTTGCATGGTGAAGACATCTCCCTCAAAGGATGTCTTTGTTTTCATTATCGAATCAATAATCGCATATTGTTGCTGGTCTCCTTGCTTTGTTTCATTCCATGACAGTAAAAAAAAAAAAGGTATATCAGCTAAAAAAAATAATAAGGCAAAAAAAATTTGAATTTAATTAACAATTAATAGAATTGTTAGTTAAATATCTTTATCTTCAACATCGGCGCTAAAAACTTGTTCGATTGAAATCTCGTAAGTGTATGAGTTCATTAACAAGTAATAGTAACAATTAGTGTAGAGTATCGTTTTCACGAGAATTTAGATTTTGGCTTAATTTCTATAAATTCAAGCTTACATGAGAGTGCAATCCAGGAGAGCTTTGGAAATTGCAGCTTGGAGTTGGTGCAGGAGCACGAAATCTAGGAGATCTGTTGGAATTGCAGTCGAAGGTTAGAAAATATGTGTCGTCCTAAAGTCTGACGGACTGTAAGTTATAAATCATTTATAGTGGATTGTTGACTGACAAAGTGTCCGAAGTTTTTATTTAGTTGTGATTTCTTCGTGATCAATTCTATGTTTATTTATTGCTTTTATATTTGCAGTAATTCAACATAGGAGAAAATTGAATTGTTTGATTAATCATCTAGAAATAATAAATAGTGACTTGTTGCTATTTAATTAGTAAGTTTTTAATTTCGCATAATTACCTATTCATCCCCCTCTATGTGTAGTTTGGGTCGAACTTCGTATTTTCAATTGTATCAGAGCTTTATTTTGATTTCTAACCCTTTATTAATTCTAGATGAGTCAGCTCTTGTCCGTGCCACTGTTTTTTGACAGAAGTAACTATGTTTATTGAAAAATTCGTATGAGAGCTTTTTTTAAAGTATTGGATGAGCGTATTTGGATAAGCATTCAAACTAGGTGGACTGGACCTTCAACTTCTGTTTCTGGTGTAGTTACACCCACTAATATTTCAC
The DNA here is from genome assembly GCA_903798345.1 of Fraxinus anomala. NCBI lineage: Eukaryota > Viridiplantae > Streptophyta > Magnoliopsida > Lamiales > Oleaceae > Fraxinus > Fraxinus anomala. Next base: position 9,387 of record CAIGRN010124051.1, on the reverse strand, counting down.
TTTGGACTAAAGATGATCTACCTGAGTGTAACTGGAACAGTAAGGGAAATCATACCCTGTTCATGATTGTGTCTACTAAGAATTTAGGAGATTTTCGATGTGTGAGGCTGCTAAAGAAGTTTGGGATATTTTAGAAATCACACACGAGGGAAGTAAAACTTTTAAAATTCTAAACTGCGGATGTTAACCTCTATGTTTGAAGAAATTAGAATGAAGGTTGATGAATCGTTTGATGAATTCTATACGAAGCTGGATGACATAGTTAATTCGAGTTTTAACCTAACTGAAAATATTCCTAAGTCCAAGATTGTTAGAAAAATTCTTATATCCCTGCCTGAAAGGTTTAGACCTAAAGTCACTGCGATTGAAGAAAGTAAGGACTTGGATACAGTTAAGATAGAAGAACTCATAGGATCCCTTCAAACCTATGAACTCACCGTTTCTCAACCTAAAAAGGTTAAACCATAGCCTAGAACACTGTTAGAGAAGAAGAGAGTGAGTCTACTAATGTTGAGACGTTTAGGGACAACGAAATAGCTTATTTCATTAAAAAATTTAGAAGATAATGAAGAATAGGAGAAAGCCTCAAAAAGGGAAAAATGATGTTCCTAGTAAATTTTCGAATGATAAGCGTGAGAAGAATAACTCTAGGAGTGTTAATAAGAAAACTCAATCTATTAGATGTCATGAATGTCAGTCACTATAGGAATGAATGTCCTAATCTGAAGAAGAACTTGAATAATGGAAGGCGTAAGGCATTAGCAGTGACCTTGAGTGATGATGAATCAGATTCAAGTGCTCAAAATGATACCTCTAGTGGTGAAGATGAACAAAATTCATGGCTTCCATATCTATAGCTACGATAGAATTTGATAAGGAAAGTGAAAAAGTTGAGATTGAAGAACGTAGTGATAAGTCTGAGGGAGAATCTGAGGATAAGACTGATATTCATTAGTCTTATCATAAATTGTTCGAGGAGAGTCGTAAAATAAAAAAAGGTCTATAAAGATGTTATGAAAAATGTAAACAAACTTGAGAGAGAGAGAGAGAGAAACTCATAGGTGACCTACAGGACTCTACCAGAAATCCAAATGAGTTGAAACTTGTTAATGAGAACTTGGAAGCGAAAGTTAAATCCTTAACAAGTGATCTTGAAAAATCTGATACTCAATTTCATTCATTCAATGTGGTACACAGAAACTCGATAATATGTTAGGGATGAACAAGCCTGGTGGAAATAGGCATGGTCTAGGTTACGTTCAAAATGGTAATACTACTTCTAGTACATCCAAGACCACGTTCGTCCCAACCACTAACAAAGCTCGAAATACTATTAATCCTGAACCCAAGGGCACAAATATCTTAGGATTGAGACCTACTAGACAACATAGGGTCAATTGTCCTACATATCGACAACAAGCTCCGAGTAGGTTTGAACCTAAGTTTATTCCCACTTGTCACCATTGTGGCGCACTAGGACATACAAGACCTAGGTGTCGTAAATTTGTGACTAGAAGTAAAAGTCATGATTTCTCTAGTAAGGTTAACTTTTTCGCTAACCAGGTTAGCCCTTTAACTGAGATGATGACTCGGTTAATTACGATCACTTCTATTTCTAAGAAAGATTGCGTTAAGAAGAGTGGCCTTTCTTAGTCGAATGATTAGCTGAATTAATATGTTGTCTACGTTGCACAATTCCGAGTTTTATACTCTATGTCATATCTTGATAGTGCATGTTCTAGACATATGTGTGGTAACAAAGCTTTGTTCTCATTTCTCGACGATTGGAATGGTGGTGTTGTTACCTTTAGAGATGGGGCTACTGTACCTATACTAAGTAAATGTGTCATTAATTTATCTTGATTACCTACTATCTCAGATATACTTTATGTGAAAGGTTTAAAATCTAACTTGTTAAGCATTAGTCAAATATGCGATGCTGATTTTGAGGTTAGTTTTCTCTAGAAAAGCTGTAATGTGTATGACTCTACTGGTAACATTGTCCTTGAAGGTGTAAGAACTTGATGCTGATTTTGAGGTTAGTTTTATCTAGGAAAGATGTATTGTGTATGACTCTATTGGTAACGTTGTCCTCGAAGGTGTAAGAACTTCAGATAACTGTTATGGAGTTTTTCCTAATTTCAACTACATGTGTAGTAGTTCCAAGATTGATATAACTGAACTATGACATCAACGCCTTGGCCATATGAACTATAAGAGTTTGTCTAAACTTGTCAAGAAGGAACTTGTTAATGGCTTATATAAAAAAATATTGATAACACTCTATGTGGTCCGTGTCAACAAGATAAATAGCTTAGAGTAACTCATAAACAAACTTTTAAAATCTTGATTAGCAAGCCACTTGAATTACTACATATGGACTTAATTGGACCATGTAGGATCGAGAGTCTTGGTGGCAAACGCTATATGTTGGTTGTGGTTGACGACTTCTCTCAATATACTTGGATTGAACTATTGAGAGAAAAATCTGAAGTGTTTAGTCTTGTTATATCATTACGCAAAAGGCTTAGAAATGATAAAGACTTTACCATATCAAGAATTCGTAGTGATCATGGAAGAGAGTTTGAAAACTTAATTCTTGAGAACTTCTACCTAGCATAGAGAATCCAACATGAGTTGTCCTCGCCGATCACTCCACAACAAAATGGGGTAGTTGAGAGAAAAAATCGTGTGCTTCAAGAAATGGCTAAGAGCCATGCTTCATGGTAAGGGACTAGCTATACATTTCTCGGGGGTAACCATCAACATTACGTGAGACCTAAAATTGATATGACACCATATGAAATCTGGAAAGGTAAATAGCCTACTGTCAAGTACTTTCGTCTGTTTGGTAGCAAATGCTATATTCTGAGAGATAGAGGAAATTTAGGCAAATTTGATTCAAAAAGTGATGAGGGAGTTCTCCTAGGATACTCTAGAAATAGTCGAGCCTATCGTGTTCACAATTCTCGTACACAGGTTGTGATGGANACTGTTAAGTACTTTCGTATATTTGGCAGCAAGTGCTATATTCTGAGAGATTGAGAAAATTTAGGCAAGTTTGATTAGAAAAGTGATGATGGAGTTTTCTTAGGATACTCGAGAAATAGTCGAGCCTATCGTATATACAATTCTCGTACACGGGTTGTGATGGAGTCCATCAATGTGGTGGTGGATGATGCCTGTAGTGATGGGGTGAATGGAGGAGATTGGAGAGAGCTGGAACACTTGAGTGTTGATACCTTCATGGCAATTGAACCAAAAGAAACTTCAGTTCCCGATTCGCCACACACGTCTAATGGTTTAGATACACCTAACAAGGAATCCACACTTGATGATAAAACCAAACCTCTTAAAGAGCCTTCGTCCAGAGTTAAGACGAATCATCCTAAAGTGAACATTATAGAGGATTTGGATGATGGGATGAGACTTTGGAAGAGAGTTTTGAACAATCTGACATATGCTAGTTATGTGTCTCAGATTGAGCCTAAGAAAGTCGAAGATGCCCTTAGGGATGGATGTTGGGTAAACGCCATGCATGAAGAGCTAAATCTGTTTGTTTGAAACAACGTGTGGGATTTAGTTCCTAGGCTCGATGATTGCAATATTATAGGTACTAAGTGGATATTTAAGAATAAAACCGATGATCAAGGTACCATAAGTAGAAAAAAGGCTAGGCTAGTTGCCCAATGATATACTCAAGTTGAAGGGGTTGACTTTGATGAAACATTTGCCCTAGTTGCTAGACTTGAATCCATTAGAGTTCTTCTGGCTATTGCCTGCACTTTAGGATTTAAATTATATCAAATGGATGTCAATAGTGCCTTCTTGAATGGAATACTTCAGGAAGAAGCCTATGTTGAACAACTTAAAGTATATATTGATTCTAAATTTCCACATTATGTGTATAAGCTGAATAAATGTTTATATGGTCTTAAACAAGCTCTAGACCTTGGTATGATAGACTTGCTACATATCTTATGGAACATGGCTTTTCAAGAGCCAGTGCAGATAGAACATTATTCATCAGACATATTGAAGAAACCATCACGATAGCTCAGATACAATGACATTATTTTTGGTTCTCCTATTGATTTTCTGGCTCATGAATTTGCCGAATGCATGAAGTAAGAATTTGAGATAAGTATGATTGGAGAATTAAATTACTTTCTCAGTCTCCAAGCTAAACAAATTGATGATAGATTGTTCATATCTCAATCGAAGTATACAAAATATCTTGTCAAGCATTTTGAATTAGATAGCAAGACTAGGACCCCCATGAGCACCAGTGTCAAGTTAAGTCATGATCCTACTGGTAAGTGTGTTGATCAGACACTATACAGAAGTATGATATGTAGTTTACTTTATCTGACTGCTAGTAGACCTGACATAACCTTTAGTGGGGGGTTTGTACACGTTTTTAGGCTGATCCCAAGGAATCCCACCTAAGCACCTTGCGACGTATCGTTAGATATGCAAATGGTATCGTTGATTATGGGATCCTGTACTCTCAAGATTCTACTCTTGATCTTGCTGGCTATTCCGATGCGATTTGGACTGGAAATGCTGATGATAAAAAAAGTACTTCTGGAGGATTTTTTATGGTGCTAATCTTGTCGCTTGGATGAGTAAGAAATAAAATTATATCTCATTGTCAACGGCAGAGGCCCAATATATAGCCACATGAAGTTGTTGCACTCAACTGCTTTGGATGAAGAAGATGTTGAATGATTATGGTATTGAGCAGGGTACTATGACTGTATTTTGTGATAACACTAGTGCCATTAATATTTTCAAAAATCCCGTTCAACACTCTCGAACCAAACATATTGATATACATCATCATTTTATTCGAGAGCCTGTAGAGAATCGTATTGTAACCCTTGAGCACGTCTCTATAGAAAACCAATTAGTTGACCTATTTACAAAGCCATTGGATGGTCTGAGATTTGAGTTTCTTCGTACAGCTATTGGTGTTTGTGTACCCATTGATTGTTTTATGCATGCTCATTTTTTATCATTGTGTGACTTATTTTTATGCATGCCTCATATTTTTTTCTTTTATTTTTGTGTGTGTTGTCATTTTTTTGTTGTCATTTTTTTTTTGTGTGTTTTCATACTTTCTGTTTTCAATTAAAAACAGAATTTTTTTTGAAAAAGTGGAAAAAAATAAATAAAAATAAAAAATACAGATGTGGAAGTTGCTTTTACAACTTAACATATGATATACTGGATCTGTTTGTTGTCATTGGGTATGGGGTTAATCAATAAACTATAACATTATTTCCATTGTTGACTTAGGTTATTCATGGAGTACTTAGTATAGGAGTCTTCATGTACTATCTGCATCGCACACACTATGATATTGTTAGTGGGACTCTACTGCGAGTGTGAGATTTGGGATGACAATCACATATTAGTAAGGTGACTTTGAACATGAATTGACCATATGTATTAGACCTAATCTCAAGTTTATCCCTGATATTGAAAGAAAAAATTGATTACATACAAAAAAGGAAGAGCTCAATACTTTATTTTTTTTCGGGGCCTATTTGACTCGAGCAATGAAATCTGTAGGGTTTCTCATAACCTGATGCCTATGGTCATCTGACTTGGGTTAATCGACCTAAAGCTCGCTACAGTGGTCATTTTAGTCTCTTAATGAAGAAAAGTCTGCACTTAAGATGAGAAAAATTATAATGAACCTCATTTATTGAATGACATGAAATAAAATATTTTGCGCAGGGGGAGAAAAAAATACTTCCATTTATAATGAACTTTACGTTATAGGTCCTAATATACTTTACATGGTTTGTCTTTCATAAGTAGGGGAATAACTTATTGGCAGTGATGTTTAGCATGTCCTCATAAATTTAAAGTCTGAAGTCCTATTTTCAAAGGATTAGTGACACTTTACACTTATGGGTCGCTTATACAATTTACTCCATGATAATTTGAACTAAGTATGTGGAAATGTTTACTATTCTTTGCTTATCTTTGTGCATTTGCGTAACAGTATTTTTGAGTTATTTTATGTTAATGCTAAAATATAATAATAAAAAAGGAGGGTGCAACACATTTTTTGTGATATTCTTTGGCTATACGTTATCCCTTGTCATTTTGTGGTAAAACGGGGGAGTAGGTGTAGGTATATTTTTGATGATGGAGTAGTATTTTTTTGAGGATGTAAATGATTTTATCTACTTGACTTGATATATCTACACATTTTTGATGAAATGATAAATTCAGTGTTGCTAATTAAGTTTTGATGTTTTGTAATTTAATATCAATGTTTCGTTTTGGTATATTGAGTTGCATTGATATTACATCTTAATTTAGCATGTGGTAGGACACTGAAAAATGAGTTATGAGTTAGTAACTGCTTCGTTCATTTTTACACTTAGTACTGCTTGATTAACTGTTTAAATTGGTTTTACACTCAATACTGTTTCACATACATTTTACACTAGGTACTTGAGTTGTCTATTTCAGAAAATAGGTTTTGATAAATAAAAAGTAGAATACTGAAGACGAGAGTAGCGAAACTATCATTTTCACTAGTTTCATCATTTCTGGCTTTATAAATTTCATCTCTCTCTTTTTGATCAATGTACTTATACCATCATTGTTTGAGTTGTCTAGTAAATCCTATAACCAAATTATTGGTTGAGAATTTAGAAGATACATATGCTTTATAGTACATGGCCATAACATCCATTAGATGAATAATTTGATACTCGGTCATTCCATCAATATTCAAATCAGTGACATAATTACCATCAAAAGTTTTGAGACTTTGATTTTTCTTCATAAAGCAAATAAGGAGGAATATTAGAATATTGATTATTTGGACCTCTTAATTTATTGATATGAAAGTCTTTATTATCAACAAATTGAGATTTAATTTCATCAATAGTATTTATATTTTTTGAAGAGGATAATTTAGATAATTGAGTAGCAAGTTCGTTTAGAACTTGTGTTTCATTATCTAATTTTCCTAATTGAGTAAAAGAATAATGTTTGAATAAAGACTTAATAGGAGTGTTTGCTTTATCAATTGATTTTGAAATTGTTTTCTCAGAATTAGAATTTATTTCAATTCTGCTGTGCTGAATAATGTTTGAATAAAGAATTAATAGGAGTTTTTCCTTTATCAATTGATTTTGAAATTGTTTTCTCAGAATTAGAATTTATTTCAATTCTGCTGAGCTGAGTACACATGGAGTGTAAAACAATATTGGTATAATTGTTCCGAGTTTGAATGTTTTTGATATCCTTACCAATGACTTCAGATTCATCTGGTCGTTCACTAGGTATCCTTTTGAGAGGAAAAGCAAGAATTTCAGTATTTCCTTGAGAAACAACAATTTCTTACATAGGAGGATGGATAGCTTGAAAAGTTTCACCCTTGAGTGTTTTCCAAGTCTTTTTTGAAACATTTGTATTTTGGACAATTTTTATTTTAGTAGATTTTTTTATTGTAAATCTTGAAATATGCCCACTCATAAAAACTTAAATCTTCTGGGAAAACTTCAAATTCTTTCCAATAAAATTCAATTTATTCTTTTGAAAAACCCTTTTGAAATATTTTTCGAAAATTTTTGACTTTTGGGGTTTTATCAGTTTTGAATTCATTTCTTCTATTAATAATAAAGAAATAACATGACATTTGAATGAAGAGGATTGACCTCGGCCAAAAAACATTCATCTCTTGGAGAAGATCGAAGAGCACAAATATTGAGTTGAGTGTTCATAAGCTCGTAATATATTCGATATATTAAAGCAAAAGCTTTTGAACGATTATCAACATCAAAATTCTTGGTTTGAATATAAAGTTTAGAACATTAAGAATAGCTTCATCTTGAGGGCTAATTGAAATAATTGGATAACAGTTTCAAAAGATAGGACCACTCTCGAGATTAGACTCGAGCATTGAAAGTAATGAATGTTTAAACCTTAAAAGTCTCTTATCCCTTAAGGTTAAAAGAATAAGAATGTCTAGACCAAGTCTAAATAAATGTTTGATAGCAATTTGAACAAGATCAACATGAAGATATTTGAATTTCTTTCCGTGTGCTTGAATAGCTTCTTTTGAAAATGGATTTATTAAAATAGTTTGATTTTTGATAGGAATGGTTTGTTCTAAAGTTCTGAGAATATAATCTTGACTAAAGTCAAATCTGCCAATTTCATAGATAGATTTCTTATCTACCTTTGGAATAGTCCAGTTTTATAGCTTTTATTCAATTTGAGATATTTGAAGTTCATTTGAAGTAAAATCGTTTGATGCAGATGCACGTGATGCATTTTCTTGACCAATTTCTTCGTCATCATTTTGAAAAATGTTTGATAAATTATCTCTATTATTGTAACCACTACATTTACTAAATTAGTTTGACATAAAAGACATAATTGAATAGATGTACACCCGATGATTTGCAAAGCCTAAAACGGGACCACCTAAAAGCCTACCCCGACAACATGGCTGACCAACGCTTCAGTAGACATCTATGCTCACACTAGGTTTTCCTTTGACACAATACCTACAATAGGTTTGATACTAGTCTCTTACTCTAGACTATTATTAAGGCTTTGATACCAAAAAGGCCCAAGGATAGGGGGGTAGTCTAAGAGTATAGAGATGGGTACACTATTACAAAAATAGCCTTTTGCAACATTCAAAAAACATTACCAAAAACTTTTTGCAATGTTTGGACGTATGTTACAAACCTCGATGTTGTAGTAGAGTAGAAGGATACGGCAACGTTTTTTGAATGTTGCAAATAACATTTTGCAACGTTTTTTGAATGTTGCTAATAACCGTTTTGGTATAATTTTTTAAGCGTTGCTAGTAACCTTTTTGCAACGTTTTTGAAGTTTTGCTAATAACCTTTTTACAACGTTTCTTAAATGCTACCTATACTTATATCCTTATTTTTGGCAACTTTGTTTTTACCATTGCCATTAACGTTTTAGTAACATTCACTGAACGTTGCCGTTTTCAACATTTTTTAAAAAAAGAAAAATTACTACATATATTGTTATATTTAATTATATTATTTTAAATATATCAAACTCATTTCACAATAGTTTTTAAATTTATTTATGCAATAATAATAAATAATAAATTCATCATCACAAATCCTTTTCTGACAATCCTCTTAGAAAAAATAAAATTAATTGTATAAAAAAAGACAACTTAAAACTATAGTTTACGTACAAATTAAATTAACAAGAAAAGAAGATAAAGTACATTAATCGGAACTTTCCAACTGCAAATGTCAAATCCTCATTCGTTCGTATTGATATCCCTTCTTTATAACACGATGCTTCAACTTCTACAAATTAATTGACACGGCCCACCCCGGATCACCCTAGTGGATCCGA
>CAIGRN010124044.1:0-20106 GCA_903798345.1 Fraxinus anomala | reverse complement strand
ACGAGCCACGAGCTCGGCTCGTGCTAAGGGCCGTGCCTCCCTAGTCATACCAGTAGCATTTTTCTTCAATTTTGACCTTTCCAATTTCCAATAGAAATTTGCCTAAAAAATTATCTTTTGCCCATAGCTTTTTGTATGTGGTTGAACATAATTAATGTACCGATTTCTTACGAACGGCACCAATCCGTTGACCTAAAAAATTGAGCCAACAGAATTCCCTCCACGTGGACATCACTTGCACACTGAATACCTCGTTAGAAGGCAAATGCCACTGGTCGAGAAAAAGGTCCAGCAATCATTTGCACTCCGATGGTCAAATCAATGGTCAGACAAAAATAAAGAGAATGCAAGAGATAGATTGGCTAGGGTTTGAAAATCTTACCTTAATTGTAAAGTAATATCACATATATATAGGAGGCAAATGGGCCAGTGGGTTAATGGATCGAGCCCAAGCCTATTATGAGGTTTCATAATTAAATAAACCCAATTAATTGAATAGTCGATGCCATGCCAGCTAATGTAAGACTCCCTCTGTCACGCGCATACTACGTAATTCATATGTATAACGATAGTACTTTTCATGCAAGTTTTGTTTGTGCTAATTATTTGTATGATCCAATGAATTTTCCCTCATATGTCTTACTTATTGGTTCAATATTATGTTAATGAATAATAGTAACTATATATATAATTATGTAAAATTAGTAATATAAATCCTATATGATTAGAACTTAAGCACACAACAATGATGGAGCCAGCACCCAGTGAGCATCAGTGGCCGTCCATGTTGGCTCTGTAGGTATAACATTTTTTGTCGGTTAAAATGGTAGGGATGACAAAGATAGGAGGTGGGGTCCACTTTCAAAAGTCAAGAATAGTGTGGGAGAGAGAAACGGGAATATTATAATAAGAAAAATTATCATTGAGACCCTCAATTTATTACAAACGTATCAATTAAACTTTAACTTATTATTTAGGCGACTGCCATTATCAATCTTTCATTATTTTAACACTCGAGTCCTGAATGGACTATTATGCTTATGCTTTATTAAAAAAAGAATATTTTTTCCATGTTCTTATTCTCTAATATACTTATCTTTTTTAATGTTAATCTACAACTATAATCTTTTTTTATTTTTTTCGAAGAATTCTAAATCAATGGTAGATTCAAAAAAATATTAATATTATTTAATTCAATATTAATAAACAATCTTACTATTGCAGTCGTTGACGGTCAATGGCCACCCAAGCTTACTCGAAATCCTAGATTCACCACTGATATACAATTTGTTTGCCATGGCATATCATATGAGATGGACATGGCTAGAAATTAAGAAACTACTAGAAACATTGTGGGATTTGCTAAGTCTTTATGCATTACAGCAAAGGTAGGGTCATGTGGGGTCAAGTAATCCCACAACTTGTTGAGTTTTTTTAATTTTTTAGTGTAGCGTAGAGCATTTTGGAATTTGGAAGAGAGGGATTAGGCATGGCAATGGGCCGAGCCACCTACACGAACTTCATGGCTCGTCCATTCAGCTTGGCTCGTAGAATTTTGGGCGAGCTTGGCTCGTGGATATTCGGATAGCCGAGCCTAGCTAAAGCTCGCGGCTCGTCCTTTATTTATTTATTTTTCACACCATGCTAAACCTTAAGAAAAATATATACACACATTTTCTAAACATTTTTTTTTAAATACAGATTTTTCAAAATATTTTTCTTTTTAAAAATAATAATAATAAAAAAAAAAAGATAAACCCTCCTCATTTATCCGGGCTTGAGACCGACTACTTCAATTTCAACAATTATGGAAAATATGTGGAAAGAGTAAAATTTCACCCAGCCTTTGAACTATGCGACTGCATAGTTCTTTTGGATGCGGTCGCATGGAAGATCATTTATGTCTCCCTTTGGTTTCAGTTAATGCCTATGCGACCGCAAGGCTGAGTTATCTATGCGATCGCATAGTTAAGAATTTCAGCCTCTTTTTCTCCTGCTTCAATCAACGTGATCCATTGGACTTTCGGCCTCGACTCCAACATAAAACTTGTCTCTTTTCCTGTGTAGATCATGATGTCTTCCAACGTTGATTGCACAAGTAATTCCATCACTTTCTTGACCCGCTTTGTCCTCGATCGAGTAAGTGGTGCTCCTTTGATGATCATTGGATCCTTTCCCTGGCTCGACCTCGTTGCACTCGCACTTTGGATCACATCACTAGGAGTGTACTGTCGATTTCTATAAATACAAGACCCCAATTCATTGTTCAGGTATACATAATTTTTCAGTTTGTAGCCTCATACATAAATTCTTTCTCTAACTTAAGCATCGAAGGAAAGAAGAGGACACACCTCGACGCATTTGTTTTAGGTATTTAAAGATTTTGTTCGTGCTCATTCTTAATCCTAAAGCTTGAAAATTAACATGTGCAATTTTTGGTAGCATCATTGGAACCGTCTTTGGGAAGCTCTACCAAAGTCATGGTTAACACATGTTCAGGACACCTTCCAGCAAGTTCATCAATTCCTAATTAGCCCCCGGCTGAAGATCCCCCAATGTTGTAGGACGAATCATCAGTAGTACTAACACCCTCACCAGTAGTTATTGCTCCTGGAGCATTCAAGGAACTCCGTCAACAATTTGCCATGCTAACTCAGTTTTTAAGTTAAAGAAATCTGCATCCAGCATTCACACCTCAAAGTGGTTTTATGAGTAGATGCTCGAGCTCGAGCTCACCACCCCGTTCTTGGCAATGGTGATGTCGAAACCTCGAGCATACCTCATATGACTTCAGGCTCGAGATCAATTACTATGGACTCCACTAAACTTTCCAGGATAATTTAGGATGGGATTACGGCTAGTATGCTTCGGAATACTCAGGGACCAACAATTTCCACCCCTAACACCCTATTCACTCTAAAGATTATGTCATATCCCTTGCCGAGAAGATTTAAGTATCCCCATATTAAAGAGTATGGTGAACTACAAACCCAATCAATCATCTCAATGTATATACCGACGTCATGAATTTGCAAGTTGAACTAGATTCGGTGATGTGCAAAAAAAATTTGCAAACTCTAACTAATGCTTCCAGGGATTGGTTCTCTATCCTAGAGCTCAAATCCATTGCCTCATCCTAAAATTTGGACGACAAGTTTTCTGCCTTTTTGGCAAGTAGTAAATACACAAGAAAACTGTCGCTTCCTTTATGTACCTCAGCCATGGAAAAAATGAATCCCTACATAATTTCATGATGAGGTTCAATAAGGAAAGACTCCAAATACCTGACCTATATATCACAGTAGCTATCTCCGTCCTCACATGTACAATAAGATGTGAGGTATTTAAAATATCCTCATCAAAAACTTCGCCAAAGTCAGTGATTGAGCTCTTCACCTGAAGTGAAAAATATATTAAATATGGAGGAGACATTAACTTCGAGATTAGCTCTTTTTTCGACTTCAAAAAAGCCCGTACACAAAAGACAGCATGACCCTAATCATCGACTAGAAATTCCAAGGATTAAGTAGAGATGTGAAGCATCGCCAATGTCATCACCCCACTGAACACTTCTATATCCAATATTCTGATAAAAATCAAATATATGAAGGAACTTAAATGGCCTTCAAAGATGTAATTCCCTTCTAATACTCGAGACAAGAGCAAGTATTGTGATTACCATGGGGACCATGGGTATACTACGGAGAATTGAGCCTTTCAATGGAAGATTGAGACTCTAATCAAAAGAGGATTCCTAGGTGCTTATGTTAGTCATGACAAACACCCAAGGAATGATCGAGATAAAGGAAATATTCATGAAGGAAGGGACAATGGGTAACCCATAGTAGGAACCATTAATATTATTGTCAGGGGTATAGCATCAAGAGGAGACTTGAATAGTGGACGTAAGTAATATGCCCGACAGTATACCCCAACTTCGAGGAAAGTTCATGACAACGTTGAAGACATCACATTTGCGTCACAACACTTGTAAGGTATTTCATCTCCTCATGATGATGCCTTAGTCACATCAGCCATTGTAGCTAATTTTGAGATGAAAAGGATTTTGATCGGCAATGGAAGTACAACCAACATCATACACTCTCATGAGGCCTTCAATAGGATGGAAATTTTGGCCGAACAACTCAAAGTAGTTAAAACCCCACCTTCAGGGATTTGATGGTGGAACAATCATCTAAAAAAGAGGCGTCGAGCTTTCTCTCACCTTGGGTTCAAATCAAAGGCAGGTGAAAAAAAATCATATCTTTTCAGGTAGTTCATGCTTCGATGGCTTACAACTCCATTCTTGGGAGATTCTTGCTCAATAATATCAAAGCTATTGTTTCCACTTCCCACCTTGCTATGAAGTTTGCTACAAGTAATGGAGTAGGAATTGTGTGCGGAGACCAAACAGCTAGAAAATGGTATATTACTAGTGTTTGGGGAATAAGTACCGACGTCATGCAAATCTCAACATCTAAACCTGAGCTTGAACAACGAGAAAAACTTGCCCTTGTGAAAGAATTGATAGAGCTTGAGCTTGAGCATGGAAATAAAGTGACGATTGTTCAAGATCTCGACGTCACTCTCATGGCTAAACTTATAAGCTGCTTGTCTCGCAACAGTGATGTATTCGAATGGAAGGTTGATGATATGCCTGGAATAGATCCCAGTGTTGTAGTCCATTAGCTCAATATTAGCCTAGGGTTAAGCTAATTAAACAAAGGAAGAGATAATTTGTACCAAAGCATCGAGACGTCATTCGAGAGGAGATCGATAAACTTATCAGTAGTCAGTTCATTCAGAAAGTTCATTACACTGACTGGCTCACTAATGTTGTTCTAGTGAAGAATATCAATGGTAAATGGAGAGTGTGTATTGACAGATCTTAACAAAACATGCCCTAATGACAGCTATCCTTTATCTCGGATTGCAACCTTGTGGACAACAAGTCGGGCCATAAATTGTACAACTTCCTCAATGCATTTTTTGGTTATCACTAGATTCTCATGGTTGAAGAAGATCAAGAAAATACATCTTTCATGGCCGATTCTATCATATATTGTTACAAGGTCATTCCGTTTGGTTTGAAGAATGCAGGGAAAACATATCAAATGCTCCTTAACAAAATCTTCTTTAACTTGATTGGCAAAAATATCGAGACCTATGTTGATGACATGGTAGTCAAAGGAAAATTGGTGGACCAACATATTGTTGACCTTGAGAACGTATTCTCCACCCTTTGAAAATATAAGATGAAATTAAACGACCCTGCAAAGTGTACCTTTGGGTATCCTCAGGCAAGCTATTAGGCCTCATGATCACACACAGGGGAATTGAGACAAACCCAGATAAGATACAAGCCTTGATATATACGAAATCACCTAGGTCCAAGATAGAGGTACAAAAATCGATAGGTCGGGTCGTCGCCTTGAACATGTTCATGTCTTGAGCAGTGGGTAGATGTTTCTCATTTTTCAAAGTTCTTAGAGGCAATCAAAACTTCAAGTTCAATGAGAAATGTGAAATAGCTTTCCAAGAGCTCAAATAAACATTGGCGACCCCCTCCAGTTCTCACGAAACCGGAGCTTGGAGATACTTTGTTTTTATAATTGGCCATTTTAGAAAATGCAGTAAGTGGTGTATTAGTGAAAGAGGTTAATAAAACTCAACAACCCATCTACTATGTAAGTGAGGTATTACTTGATGTGGAGACCAGATTTACATTGGCCGAATAACTTGCTCTTACCCTGGTTAAGGCAATACAGAAATTACTATAATATTTTCAATCTCACGTAATTGTAGTGATAACGAATCAATCACTCAATCACATACTCCAGAAGCCCTATGTCTCAGGAAGATTGTTAAAGTGGGCAATTGAACTTGAGGAATTTGACGTAGAGTTCAAACCCCGATCTTCTATTAAGGCACAAATATTGCCTGACTTCATAGCAGAACTCACCCCAAGGCCTGGGGGGCCAGGAGAATACCCAACCACCATCACAGAAGCCTGGAAGATATTTGTAAATGGAATATCGAACTCCTATTGTGAGCCCAGAAAAGCTCACAGAAATTCAGTATGCACTCATATTTGAATTTGAAGCTACCTATAATGAGGCAAAGTATGAGGTTTTCATTGTTGCTCTAGAGCTCGTCAACAAATTTGAACTCGAACATATCAATTTTTTTAGTAACTCGCAACTTGAGGTTGATCAGATTAAAGGCACATTCGAAAGAAAAGACGAGAATATGAGCATATATTGCTTGAAAGTTCATGATATCCAAAGATAGTTCAAGAGTTGTGAAATACTGAAGATTCCTCGAGTCGACAATTGTAAGGCCGATGCCTTGTCTAGACTTGTTTTCATGGGACTACATGGACTTGTCAGAACAGTCCACATCAGATTTGTGATGGAATTAAGTATAGGTCAAACATTGGGCATCATGGATATTGATCATGGGCCCTCATGGATGGACCCAATAATTGACTTCATAACTAATGGAAATTTACCAGAGAACCCAAGACTAGAAAGGAGCATCTGATCTAGGGCACCAAGGTATTGCATGCTCGAAGGAGTCCTATTTTACAGAAGTTTCACACTTCCATATCTCAGGTGTCCTAAACCATCAGAATCATTCCAAGCCCTAACTGAAGTTCATGACGGAGTGTGTGAGAATCATCAAAGAGTTCGGGCCCTAGCCTTCAAACTTATAAGATATGGGTATTGCTGGCCTACCATGAAGAAAGATGCCTCATACTATGTTAAGAAATATGACAAGTGCCAAAGGTTTTGCAACATCATCCATTCTCATGTCGAGGACCTTACCCCTATCCATTGTTTAGCCCCCTTTGAATAATAAGGTGTAGATATCCTCGGCCCATTCCCAGTGACCAGAGGTCAATTGAGGTTCGCCTCCATAGTAGTGAAATATTTTACTAAGTAGCAGAGCCCTTGACAATAATTTCTGAACCCAAGCTAAAGTCATTCATTTGGAAATCCATTATTTGCAAGTTCGGGATACTTAAGGTCCTTATAACCAACAACGGTAGTCAATTCAATAATTCACAGTTCAAGAACTTTTGCATCAACCTCGGGATTGATCACCGCTTGACATCAATTTCACATCCTTAAAGCAATGGCCCAGCTGAGGTGACAAATTAAATTATATTGCGTACCTCCGAATAAGGATCGGGGATGCTAGGGGTGCTTGGTTTGATGAACTGCCCTCTATATTTTGGACATGCAAAATGTTTCACAAGACTACGATGGGTAAAACCCCTTTTATGTTAGCATTCGGTGTTAATGCTACACTTCCAGTTGAAATAGCCTGCCCAGCCTCAAGAGAATTGGACCAAGGTCGAGGAATGCACAGCAGAGCATCTTGACCTCCTTAAGGAAGTAAGAGGAACAAGCTGCCATAAGGTTGCATCTTATCAAAACAGAACATCTAGACACTTCAATAACAAGGAAAGATCTCGAAGGTTCAGAGTTGGAGACCTTTTATTATGGAGAACTGAAGTAGCAAGTCATACCCCTGGAAAGCTTGGGCCTATTTAGGAAGGACATTTCGAAGTCATATGGCAAGTATGTAAAGGAGCATATAACCTGAAAGACACCTAAGGAAGGCAACTCCTTGGACCTTGGACTGCTGATAATTTGAAGATTTATTACGAGTAGTTTGTCCTATCTTTACTTAGTATTTTGTCCTTTTACCCGTTCAGCAAGAAAGTAAGAATACTTGGTACAATTTTTGATAGCATCATGTCCCAACTTTGAACAGATACCAATTGGCATGTGGTTCAAATTTTGGAGTGAAACCACTTGGGATAGAAAGACCAAGGTTTTCCCTGCCTTCAGTTATCCATGTTTTAGTGAAAGAGGACAAAACTGTTATGAATTCTGTTTTAGTGCGATTTGGGAGTTAATATGGAGGCTTAAACGAATTATTTAGGTTCTAAAATTTTAATAAGTTGTAATACTTACGAGTGCTTCTATAAATTTACAAAATTTTATGAGTTTAATTGGTTGGTTATTTAAGTTTGGAATCAGGTTAATGGCAGTAGATGTAAATTCTGTTTATGTGGGTACTTCAACTATCATTTGGGGTACTTAATGAATGAGATAAGTGCTAGTTTTTTTTATATGCTGTAGTTGAGAAATTATGATTTGATGGTATACAGTTCAGAATTTATAAAATTTGTTTGGGATGCCTTTTAATCACTTCGGTAAACAAGAGCGGATTTTATTCAATAACCGGTTGAGTCCTTAATGTTTGTTATGTGAAAATTTTGGGGTGGACCTTGGTAGAAATTATGTATAAGTTTGTACGAAAAAAAGAAAGACAAATGCTTGAATAGGGTAGGGTAAAACAACTAAGAAAGTACCTACAGAGTCAGTTCCACGCTGGGGATTACCCGATCTGACTGGAAGAATAGAAAGATGTATGAGACGCATCGGGACTTTCATATAGAGAGGGAGATCTCGGGGCATTACAAATACCTTCATTGCTTCCTAAACATAGTACTAGTTTCCAAACTTGCTACGGGCGTTTAGAACTTACTACTGCAGATTTCTTCTACTTTTCAAACATACAGCTAATAGGACAACAACAGAAATGAAAAATGAGTTAGAAAGATGAGAACACAAATAAACGTGGTTCAACAGATTGTCACAGATAGTCACTAAAGAAGAAAACTTTATTAACTAGAAAAAATCTCACAGTGTTTGATTTAAGTCAAAATCAACAATTAATTTTAACTACATTTTATGGGATCTACGACTTTTTAACTATATATTTTATTTTTAATTATCAAAATCTACTAAAATCTAATTTTAATCCCCAATAAATAGGGACAGTATAATGTTTTTCTCATTCTCTAAAATTCTCCTTACACAAAACTAGAACATTTAACATATGCCCCAAAGACGCGTGTACCATTTTGATCTTCTAGCTTCTCTTCTCTTTATCCATTTGATGATAGACTCGTCATGATAGTAGTATATATGCCTATTGGCACACAATTTTTTCTATTTTTTTTCTCAATCTTTCTCACGTGATTTCTATTTCTCCAATAATGGCTACTATTGTTAATGTCACTTTTGCTACACCATTTTTTTTTTGCACTATTCCATGTGCACATGTGAATATAAGCGAATTCAACTAGTATGAAGTAACCAAATTGCATTATACGTTCCTAGCTTAATTATATTGAGAGTCTACTTCCTGGTTGCACGTTAAATCCAATTATCAAAGGATTCTTGTTCGTGCGAACCCCAAGCATACGGGATCGTTGACAATACGTGATGAGTAATGTGTATCGTCCCACGAGGAATAAAATTCAATCAAGTGTACTAGTTTCTAATAAGATGTAAGCGAACAAAAGAGATTTGTGATTTATAATTATTCTAAATTAATCTACAGAAGCTTGTAAAATTCGAATTTTATATGTATATGGAATAAGTGTATTGGATTACGATTCTACCTTTTATTATATATTTCAATTCTCAATTACATAACGAGTATTATTCATATATTTTTGATAATCGATAATTCTATTATAATTAATTCTTTTTTTAAAGATAAATTAAATATATTCTTGTCACGACTCGAATCTATATCTAGTCCGAATTCGAATGAATGTTCGCATTCAATTTCACGATTATTTCAAAGATTGCACACACAATAAACATTATTTCTATTATCTGTTGCACATATATTAATCAAGCAGTGTTCTAGACATATTGTGGCTCAACTATATATTTGATTGGTGATCAAATAATCAAATTACGCATACAAGATTAATCAAGAAAAGTAAGGATTTAACTAACTACTTGTCTTAAAATAAAATATTTCATCTTCATCCAATACATGAAAAGAATTAGCCTAACATGGTGTTATGTAAATTACACAAAAGGATTTAGAAAAACATAATTCGGAATGGACAACAATAATTGGAACGTGAAAAATCAATTCTTCTTCGTTAATCTTCAACCCGCACTTTGAATCTTCAATCTCTTGTATTAATTGCATTTGGATCCCGTGCTGGCCTCCTTGTGGTGAAAAATAGGGTTTTGATATGTCTCTCGTTCTGGCCGCCCCTTGTATGTTAAATTTGATTTCCACAAGAACTTGAATCAAACTAGGAAGTTGGGCTATTTAGGCCCAGAAATGGACGTCGAGAAGAAAAGCCTGCGTGCGTGCTCCTATAGTAAATTTCTATTTGTTGCAGTTTGATCCTTGAATTTCATTTTTTAGTCATTTTGGTCTATTTTCGTATCTTCTTGATCCTCCATCTTCCAAATCTAATTGACTCCAATCTCTCTCCAATCATCGATACTAGGTCCTAATCAACTATTAGTACTTTGCGATTTAGTCCCCAAACTTTAGATTAATTCCACTTTAGCCAATTTTTTGCTCCTTTTGTCCAATTCCATCGTTTTTCATAGAGATGCACCTAACAAACAAAATATGTACAAAATTAAGCCAGAATTCATTTAAAATAACAATAATTGCTCTACTTTAACGACACAAATGCGTGTATATATCAAACATCCTCCAAACTTGAACAATTGTTTATCCTCGAATAAAATAAAGCTTAACTACACAAATTTTCACAAATAAATTGGTTGGATAATCTTCTTTTAGCCTCATGATTGAACCTTCAGAGTTGAAACTATAAACTACTTCAAAATCACAATGCTAAATCGATCTTTACATATTCAATGCAAAACTGACGTGTGTATGAAGATTCATATAAAGCATCACAAAGTTATAAATTGACTCAATCTCGACCCTCAATAGCCAAATGTTTCGTTTCTTCGCTCGTAAGATACACACTCCCAAATTTCATTATTTTCGCTCTTTCTTCAAGGCATGATATAAAGTTGAATTTTAATATAATACTAATTATCACCATCTCTAGTTTGATTAGATTTTACTAATTGCTGCTCAACACTTCAACACATGAGAATTCTTCTTATTTTTTATTGTTTCAACTTCTAAGAATCAATTAAATTAATAATCTCTTGTCAAAAATCTAATTATCTTAAATGAGTGTTTGGGTTTAATCAAGAAATGTAGCAATTTTTTTAGTGCTTTTTCTCATCTTTTGTGCCACTAAACTTTCTAAATGACCCTTGTAGCGAGTTTTCGAACAATGACTCACAAGTCAGATAACTATAGGGCACCAGATTTTTAGATACCCTTGCAGACTTAATCACTCGAATCATAAAGGCTACAAAGAGAAGTTTCACAATAAGACAACGCCAAATATTTATTATTTTATTTTTTCTATTTCTTTTTTCTTTTTTTATGATTCATGCAATGCTCCTTATTAAACACTTATTCTCAAAAATTGACCACCAACTTAAGATTTCAACCAAATTTTCATATTATTGNCTTAAAAAAGCCCCCCCCCCCCCCCACCCCAAACTATCTTAAATTGGTTTCAGGATGTATAACATAATGGTTGTTCAGGTTATGCATTTAAGGTCTATTATTTTCAACCTACTCAGTAATATAAATCAAAAAATTTCTTCACAATGCAAAACATAAATTTCATACTAAAAAAATATCAAGTTCCACATAACTTAGCACAAACTAACTTAACATATAACTTATCCATAATTTGTAACTCAGCTCCATGTTCCAATACATACATCATCGTTGGCAAATTATCATACTCACACAAGCATGCAAAAATACAATGTCTAAAAATATAACAAGCAATATACAAAAATTAAGGGTAAAGAAGGGAACTAAATACTCCCCTGATATCAATTTGAAGGCGATGGATGGATTGACATGAAGGTGTTGGATCACTTTGTTTGTATTGTCGCTTGTCCAATATGTTCAAGTGTCATGTTCTTTCAAAATAAAAAACCAATCATAACATGGAAAATTTATAATCAACTCTAACATGCTCTAAAGGGAAATATATGGATGAATATACCCTACGCTAATTAAAAGCAATAATATTTACTAATAATATATTCTAGAAAACAAATTTAAATAAAATAGAAGAAAATTGGGTTGCCTCCCAATAAGCACTTGTTTACTCATTAGCTTGACTTTGTTCTTTTGGCTATTTATGGTAGCTTGAAAAGCGAGTTTGCATCAGCTGCACTGGCAATTATTCTTCAATTTATCTTTGAACCTCCAGATTACAAGATTTTCATTATAGTCTCGCCCAACTATTACACCTTCTTCTTCTTATTCTTGTAACTTCTCCAATGGTCTATCATTTCGCACTCGTCAATGTCTGGTGGTTGCTTGAGTGGAGCATTCATGGTAAAATTTTGTTATTTTTCTTCCACCCTTAAAATTATTTTACCTTTTTCAAAATCTATTAATGCTCGTACAGTAAGATGGTCTACCCATAATTAACGGTATATGTTGAGTATCTATATTACGGATAATGATATTAGCTGGAAAGTAGTGACCTCCAACTTTAATGAGCATATTCCCTACCAATCCATAAGGATGCTTGAGTGTCATATCAGCCAAGTGTAGGATTATTGATATTGCTTTTAGATCATCCAATCCTAATTTCTTGTAGATAGATAATGGCATCAGATCAATACTTGTTCCAGAATCAATTAAAATATTTAAATTATATAAATTTCCTATAGAGCAAGGTACTTTGAAACTCTCTGAATCTTTTAGTTTAGGAAAGAGCATCTATTTTATGATCACACTGCACTCTTCAGTCAGTACCACGATTTTATCTACTAGCAACTTTCTCTTCTAAGTCAACATCTCTTTCAGAAACTTTGTGTATTTTGGAATCTGTCGAATGGTGTTAATGAAGGGAATGTTGATCTGAAGTTGTCTGAGTGCATCCAATAACTTTTTAAATTGCTTTCAGCTTATTATTCTACAACCTTTGAAGGAATGGGACTGGAGGTGTGTGTTTATTGACGGAACAGTTGCGACTTAACATGTGGACTGTCCGACTTTTCTTCTTGTGTAACCTTTGTTCATTCTTCAAATTGAACCACTTGTTTTTCGCCCATGGTAGGTACCTAATTCTCATCGATCCCTTTTTTCTTCACAATGATTTTTGGCAGCTGAACTCTACTTCTCATTGTAATGGTCTAGAATAGTTCTTCTTTGGGCAATTTTTGAAGCCTTTGAGGAAATGGAACAAGCGGCACATAAGCTCGAACAAGGGTAGTAGGCGTGTATGATGGTGCCTCAATAATTGCATGATTCACTACTTAAACTGCTAATACTTATTCTGTTGGGTTCTTTTCTATGTTGCTTGGTGGGATGCCCTAAGTTCTGTTGGCTAATATAGCTGCTAACTGCCCCATCTGAGTTTTAAAAATTTTAATTGCAGCACGTTGGTTCTGAATAATAGCCTAGTACTTTTTGGAATTTAGTCTCATTTTTTAGTAATGAATTGAATTGATAATTCCTCAATCAATGGTTTTTTGTTTTACTGCTGCTATTGTTGTTGGAATCTCGATGGTCTTGCTTGAAAATTTCCTCCTTGTCCTTGACTTTGATTGTTATCCCAAGAGAAATTTGGATGATTCATCCATCCCAGATTATATGTTTTGGAGTAGGGATTGTTCTGTTGCCTCCGAGAATTTTGCGCATAACTAACCTCCACAAGCTGGATTACATACGTGGAGACTAAATGACATCTTTTTGTAATATGATCTATCCCGCAATCTTCGCAATCCGGTTTTGGTTGGTGTACCATAATCACATTCTGAGTAAGAGTGTCTAGCTTCCTTGTCAATGCTTCCATTTGGGCTACTAATGATACAACTATGTCAACGTTGTGTATTCCTGTTGTTTTTCTCGACACTTCCATGTCTATTGTCCACGTGGATTGATTCTGTACAATTCTCTCATATAGGTCCAAGGCATTCTCTAATCAAATATCCAATATTGACCCTCATGCTGAAGCACGACTATGTTGCGAAATTTAGGTCTCAAGTCTGAATAGAATATGCAGATCTTAGAGTTTTTAGGAATGTTCACATTAAAGTACTTCTTGAAGTAATCTCTGAATCTTTCCCACGCTTCTAAATAATTCTCGAGTCTCTTTCTTGAAAGTATGGACTTCATATCTGATTTGATGGACTCCAGAAGGTGGGAAGAATTTCAAAGTGAATTTATGCATCATGTCATTCCATGAAACTATGCTCCCATGAATTAGTAAATTTAGCCATTCTCGTGTGCCTTCCTTTAAGGTGTGAGGAAATAAGCATAACCAAAAAGTGTTAGCAGACATGCCTTCATGACTAATCATGTCGCACAACATCAAGAATGTTTGAATATGTTCATGAGAATTTTCAGTTGATCTCCCAAAGAACCTGATGCCATGATTAAATAAGTTGATGATGTCGATCTTATGTGAAAGTTAGCATGTCGAAATGGTAGATATATGATATTTGGTTGCACAGGTGTAGGAATGGGATTTATATAATCCCTCAATAAAACTTCTCCATCATTTGCTACTGCCATCGGCTGAACTGACCGAGGTAGTGATAATGGATTTTGAACCTCATTTGGATTTTTATTTTTTGCCATTTCATTTGCTTCCCTATTTTCTTTTCTTCATCGTCTGAAGGTTCTTTCCATTTTGGGATCAATCGGAATAAACTCGATCTCGTCAGAATCTTGCATAAACTGTGCATTCATGAAAAGAGCAAAACAATAAACTTAGTTCGTTCAAGAAATTGTCTAAAACAAGTAAAAACTTTAAATCTAAAAATAAATAATGAACTCAAATTAAATAAGTTATTCCTCGGCAGCGGCGCCAAAATCTTGTTCGTGCAAAACAGTCAAACGTACGTGATCGTTGACAAGTAATACGTGATGAGTCATGTATATCATCCCACAAGGAATAAAATTCAGCCAAGTGTAGTAGTTTCTAATCAAATTCAAAGTAAGCGAGCAAAAGAACTTGTGGTTTGTAATTATTCTAAATTAATCTATAGAAGCTTGAAAAATTCAAATTTTATATGTATATCGAATAAGTGTATTGTATTACGATTTCACCTATTATTATCTATTTCAATTCTCAATTACGTAGCTAATATCATTCATGCATTCTTGACAATCAATAATTCTATTGTAATTAATTATCTTTTCCAAGGTAAACTAAATATATTCTAGTCACGACCCGAATATATTCCTAATACGAATTCGAATGAATAAAACTCATTCAATTTCATAATTATCTCAAATACTGCACACGTGATAAACATTATTTCTAATAGATATTGCACGTATATTAATCAAACAATATTCTAAACCTATTGTGAGCCTCTCGGCACTACAATAAGCAATTATATATTTAATTGATGATCAAACAACCAAATAATATAATTACGCATGCAATATTTATTAAGAAAAATAAGAATTTAACTAACTACTTGTCTTAAATTAAAAATAAATAATAAAAAGTTTCATCTTATCGAATACATGAAAGAATTAGCTTATCATGTTGTTATGTGAATTATACAAAAAGATTTGGAAAAATATAACCCGGAATGGAAAACAATGATTGGAAAGTGAAAAATTAATTTCTTCCTCGTTAATCTTCAACCCAAACTTTGAATCTTCAATCTTTTGTATTAATTACTTTTGGATCCCATGCTAGCCTTCTTCTTGTAGTGAAAAATACGGCTTTGATATGACTCTCATTCTGGTCGCCCATTGTAGGTTAAATAGTATGTTAAATTTGATTTCAAGAAGAATTTGCATCAAATTAGGAAGTTGGGTCATTCATGCCCAGAAATGGCCTGCGCACGCCACCAATTGGATTTATTCTCGATAAATAGACACTAGGGTGTAACGCGCACGAGAAGAAAAGTCTATGCGCACCCTTATAGTAAAGTTCTATTTGTTCAAGTTTGGTCCCTGAATTTCATTCTTTAGTCATTTTGGTCCATTTTTCGTATCTTCTTGATCCTCCATCTTCCAAATCCATCTAATTGACTCCAACCTCACTCCAATCATCGATACTAGGTCCGAATGAAATATTAGAACTTTGCGATTTAGTCCCCAAACTTTGTATTAATTCCACTTTAGCCAATTTTATGTTCCTTTTGTCCAATTCCATCATTTTTCATCGAGATGCACCTAAAAAATAAAATATATACAAAATCAAGCCTCAATTCATTTAAAATAACAATAATCGCTCTATTTTAACGGTACAGATAATTGTTAAAATACACTTATCAATTCTCTTTTTCTTTTACCAGAGAATCCTTGTTGGTTATTCCAATTGAATTATATCATTATTATTTTCAGCATTGCTCCTTAACTTTGGAACAATATTTATTATGTTAGTCCTAATAATCTTCACCTTGAATTAAATTCCCCAAATCATGGCATGTATTCATGCCCAACCTTGTAAACCTTCATCTGTAGGTACAACCATTCATTGATCGTATCGAATTTAAATGCTTATTTAACTTGACTTTGCAAGTTGACATATTTCAATTTTGATCTTTACTTCTTTTTGACATTAGACATGTAATCGATCTTGGTCACTTAACATTTTTTTACAATAGGAAAACAATCCCCTCAATGACTCCAATACAGTAACTCTACCTGAAACTGTCTTCTCTATGAGCCTATGTAAATATTTGACGTTTTCCATATTTATTATTGTCGAATAACTTTTTTTCACATTCATCATATTGTCGCATGACAATATTCATAACCAAACATGTCTAGTGCTTCAAACGATAACAAATTAAGCCTCAATCTGAAGTCGTGCACAACAACTGTTGATCATCTCACTGTGCTATCAAACACCCTCAACTTCACAATACCCATACCCTTAACTTCGAATCTCTTATTATTGACCATCACAAAATTGTACGTATCACATGACTTATATCCTTAAACTATTCCTTGTGCGGGCTCAAATGATAATGATTTCTAGAATTCAAAATTCAAAAGTCACTTGGAAGTTGGAATATCATAATCTATGACAAAGTAGATATCAACTCTCTTAAATTCACCATTGTTGTATTTTGACCCAAATCTAGTGAATATTGGAGTTTTGATTGAAGTGGTCTTGAAGAGATCAAGTTATGGATAGGGGAAAAAAGTCGTTGCAATTTTTCTAGCTTGGTACTCAAGCGGCATCGTAAAAATTTCGATAGATACTTGCACCCGCCTGGCACTTGATCAACTTGTTTATCCGGTCCAGGCCCATCTCTCATTTTAATACGTTTTCTGGACTTCTGTTCATCTACAACTCTAATTTTAGGGTTCATATATATTCTATGTGACTTGTATTGAGGTTATAACATTTATACAATATCTTAAGAGCTTATTGAGAATATTGAATTCTTATTGTAAACACATTCGTTATTGATTAGAGTGAAATTTTCTTAATCTGCCTGTAGTTTTTCCTATCATGGTTTTCCACATAAATCTCGATATTCTCTTCTTTTGTTTGTTGATTTCAATATTGTTATTATCTTGCGATCAATTTATAACGAGCTGGTATTAGAGCAATGTTGATTATTTCGCATTAAAACAATGAAATATGATATTCTATTATTAGATCGAAACACGAGATTTACCTTATGGCAAGTGAAGATGCAAATAGTTCTTGCGTAGATAGACTTGGATGAAGCCTTGTTTGGCTTCATGGACGCATGATAAAAAGCTGTATAAGGATTAGCAAGTCCAATCTCAAATTCATCTATATCTATCAAATCAAAAATTTCATGATGTTCTAAAGGAGAAAAATGTCACTTATGACAAAGAGTTTAACCAGTAAATTACATTTGAAATAGTGCTTGTATTCTCACTGGATGTCGGAAGGTGCGTCACTGGATAATCACTTAACTATGTTTAAAAAAATCGTGGCAAATTTAGAGGCATTAGAGGTTAAATATGATAAGAAGGATTTGACATTGATGTTGGTGTGTTCGTTGCCACCATCATATGTAAATTTTAGAGATACTATACTCTATAGTCGTAATAGTCTTACAATGGATGATGTCTATGATGCTTTATTGTCTAAGGAGAAAATGAGATATCTTACAGGAGGATCTGGGAGTCAGGTTGAGGGCTTGGTTGTTCGTGGGAGGAATCAAAATAGGAATCTTGATAGGAATATGAGGGAAAGATCGAAATCTAGACATATAGAGAAAATATGTCATTATTCTAAAAAGAAATGGTATATCAGAGCTAATTGCTACTCTCTGAAAAATATAAACAAAGCTATTGGTGCTACTAATAAAGGAAAGCAACATCAAAATATAGTGGAGGTTGATGTTGTGGAAGATGGGCAAAGTGGAGGAGATCTTCTTGTGATTTCTGACATTGGTTCCAAATTTGGTGAGGATTAGGTTCTAAACTCAGCTTGTACATTCCATATGTGTCCCAACGGTAGCTATTTTACGACATATCAGAAAGTTTCGAAAGGTGCTGTGATTATGGGAAACAACACACCTTATAAAATTGTTGGAGTTGGTTCAGTCAGAATCAGAATGTTTGATGGGGGCTATTAGAACACTTACAAATGTAAGGCACATTCCAAAATTGAAGAAAAATCTTCGTATCTTTGAGCATACATGACTCAAAGGGAGTACAGATACACTCGTGAAAGTGGAGTTTTGAAGGTGATTAGAGGTGCTCTTGTTGTCATAAAAGAACATAAAAGCTCTACTAAGTTGTACATTTTTCAGGGTTCCACAGTTACAGGGGATGCAATAATTACAACTTCTTCTTGGAAGAAGTTACGAAACTTTGACATATGCGACTTAGCATATAAGTAAGAATTGTATGACAAAATTGAGTAGAAAGGGACTTCTTGTTGGGCAGAAAGTCAGTAGGATGGATTTTGTGAGCATGGTATATTTGGAAAACAGAAAAGAGTTAGGTTCACTAAAAGAAGACACGGCACGAAGAGAACACTTAAGTATATCCATTTAGATCTTTGAGGACTGGCTAGGATGCCTTCTAAATGAGGTGATAATTACTTGTTGATTGTGATTGATGATTTCTCTAGAAACATTTTAGTATTTTTTTTGAAATAAAAGAGTGATGTGTTTTGATACAAATAATGAGTTAGAGTTTTGTTAAGATGAATTCAGTAGCTTATGCATGGCTAGAGGCATCTTGAGACACTTGACGGTGTTTGGAACTCCGCAACAAAATGATGTGGCAGAACAGATGAAAACCTTAATAGAAAAAGTTTGTTGTATGCTTCCAAATTCTAGGTTATCTAAAACTTTTTAGGGTTAAAGCGGTTACTATAGCTTGTTTTCTGATTCATCGTTCACTCTTAGTTGCCATCGAGAAAGAAATACCAGAAGAGGTATGGTCTGGTAAACCTTCTTGTTATACTAATTTAAAAATTTTTGGATGTCCTGCTTATACTCATGTGAATAATGGGAAGTTGGAACATAGGTCTAGAAAGTGCATCTTTCTTTTATCTAGCAATTCATAATGTTTACACTGTAATAAAATCTTGAAGATAATTTATTAGAAATCTAACGGCAGGGATTATGATGGCAAAGTGACTCCCGAGGAGATAGCATCTGCTGCTATGTACCTGAAGGATACCTTGGACAAGGAGGGTATTCAAGAACTCATCAGCAATCTTTCCAAGGATAGAGGTAGTTCTCATCACTTCACTTTCTCATTCTTCATGAATTTATTTTTTGAACTTGAGCTAACATGCCAATTTATTTGGTAGGCAAAATAAACGGTAACACAATAAAATTTTTAAACTAGGTAGAGATAGGTACTCCTGCATTTTCATCCCGATATTATCATTCACTTATACGTTAGCATCATTTCAAAAATGAAGCTAAAAGTTTGCATTTATATCTTGCCATATATGGACTGTTCACGAAAATATGTTTCGGGTTTAAATTACCGCAAGTGCACGGTTCGTTGACAAGTAATAAAGTGAAAATCCTAGAATTTCGAGTATCGTTCCCACGAGGATTGATTTAACTTGATATTTATTATTGCGACCTTAACCGAATCTATTAAAATTGAGATGCGTTTTTCAAAGTCTACTATTAAACTAAGACTAATATGCAATTTAAACTAAAATTACGAATCAAGACAAAAATATCGTTTTAATGCAAAAGATTTGTGTAAATT
>CAIGRN010124033.1:9454-23481 GCA_903798345.1 Fraxinus anomala | reverse complement strand
GGACCGCGGCTGCAATTTTCCCTTCTTTTTATAATCGCCCTCAAACATGGGCAAAATTTAAAATTAAAAAATAAAAAATAAATAATATTTCAAACTCTTAATAATTATTTACATAAAAATTCTAAAAATTGTATTTCACAAAACATAGATAAAAAGTCTCAGTCCACGTCATTAATTTTAATTTTTTATTTCCTATATTTCGCTAACTCAATTTATTATCTGTGTTTATTTTACTTTTGTACGAGAAAAAAATATTGTAAAATTCATCAACTTTAAAATGTATATATTATTTGATAATATATCAACATAAAATTGTTTTATTTTACTGCATAATCAAATTTCATAAAATAAAACATCATAAAACAATTTCTCAAAATTTCAAGTGAAACCTTTTCTCTAATTTTCCATTTTAAGAAATAATTTTTTGTAACGACAAATCAAATTCGTTTTTAACAATATTAAGCCCTTTTTTGGGTTCCATTAAAATTCTAATACATTTTTCAATTTCTTCTTTTTAACAACACATTTTTCAATAAAATAATATTACACATAAACCCAAGACTTTACACATAAACCCAAAACTTTTCATTCATTTTTAACCACACATTCTCTAAAAAATACTATTCTAAAATATATTTTTCCCTAAAAGTTAATTTTAATGGAGCCCAAAAAGGATAAAATAGACCCTTAAAAAACTAAAAACTGAAATTGAACTAAAAAATGAAAATTGAGAGTTGGAAGAACAAACAAAACAGGCCCTTACCTCTTTATTTTTTTCACATTAATATCAAACTTGTTTACCTCCAAATCCAATAAGATCCAACAAATCTCAACTACTTTTCCATCCACGTGTATGTTATCTGTACACTTGAACATTTGAGTCAGACTACACACGACAGTAGCATTGGAAGGGTGAGATGGATTCAGATGCTCAAATCAGACCACAAATGATATATTTGGGTATGGAAGAAATACAATGAACAAAAATGCCAGTGCAAAATTGAAAAAAGATTGCCAACATTGCAATCCAATCTCATTATCTTTTGATGCTACTAGATGTGTGTATTTATAGTCATGAGATATGTGTCAAGATTCATTGGATGCTTGATATTTGGCTTCATCCTAAGGACTCAATAATAAAGTTCCATTGTGTTAATTGTGTCAATCTCTAGCTGTCATAGGCATGTGACATCCTTAACCTGAATATAAGCTAAAAAACTTGATTTTAAATGAGAGACACCACTGCAAAATTGTCACATCAATAACTGTGTGCAGCATATTTTGTGCAACTTGATCAATACGAGGCTTGCAGCAGATGTCAATTAGCTTGAATATGCATTGCAATGGGGAGGTGATGCATCGCATTGGATAATAGCTATTCCATGTGGGACGTTTAAGGATATGACATAATCGCCTTGGAGATAACATGTGAAAGAGGAGATAATTAAAATGGTATAATCTAAATGAATCCAGCATTTTCAAACTGGCTAGGCAATCAATCAAGGACACGGCATAATCGCCTTGGAGACGCATGTGAAAAGGACAATAATTATACTAACTGGTAATAATCTAAATGAATCAAGCATTTTCAAATTGGCTAGCACGAGTAATCAATTGAACCTCTGTCATTACTTGTACAAATATAAAAAATCAATGGCTCAATAGGATGACACCACGTTCGGAATTATATTTTGCACAGGCCAGTTGCAAAGAATCAAACACAAACTTTATATACCCTTATAAAGACATCTTTTTGCCCAAAATTTTCCCTGCTCAACTGTACTACATCTTGGAATGGGGGCCCTCATATTCTCTTAACTTTCACTTTCACCGGCACTGCCCCACTTTTCTGTCTTCCTATCCTTAACCCTTCCATATTCCACTACACTACTAATATTATTGATTCTGCCAGTTAACAGTTTTCGGTTTTCCTGTAGTTCCACTGCCTACTTTTATCTGTGAAAAATAGGGTTTTTTGGGTTTTTGTTTGTGTGCAATTGGTGTAAGTATATTAGAGCGTGTATACATATTATAGGAAGTTGATATCTACTGCAAAGATGGAGGCTATAAAGAAGCAAGCGAGTAAATTGCGAGATCAAGTGGCCAAACAGCAACAGGTAGATTTTATTCTTTGTTCTATTCAAATAGTCTGTTTTAGTTTGTTTAAAGTTTTTGGTTTTATTAGAAATTTCTGGGTTTGATTGTGTGTATAATTGATTCTGGTTTCAAGGTTGGGGGTTTATGTGAAAGGTTTCTACGAAGGAGAGGTGGGCTTTATTTAATTATTTTGGGAATTTAAGTATTGTTGAAATTCTGCAGTTCATGGATTTGCGAAAGGGTATTCTGGGTATATACCACTGAAGAGTATTTTTATCCCTTTCGGTAGTTGTGGAATATAATAATTTCGATAAAATGCCAACAACAAGGGTGTATCTGAACTTGAAATTTATACTGAAGTAAAGAATGTATTTGGACTAATGATGGAGGCGCATTTAAAAATAGAAAGAATGAAGTAGGTGGTGATGATATTACAGGACTCGAGGACTGACATATGTAATGAGTAAAGTGATCCGTTCTTGGATTTTGAAGTTGGAATAGCATTATTAGAAGTATATAATTGTTTGTTCTAAATTGTGATAGATAGAGATAATTATCTTATTTTGCCCTGCATCATTTGATTCTAGGACAATACAGTTGTGATCTTTATAGATATATCGCATGCCATAGCAGCACAAAGCAGACACTATACCAGTCATCTATTGAATCAAATCCATCTCAAACTTTTGGCTGATACTCCAACTCCAAAAAGATGTGAGCTCTCCAGAATTATGTTTCTCTGTATCCTACTTGAGTGCATTTACCCTCTTGGTTACTCTTTTCCTCTGCATCCTTTTTTTGAACGTTGTTCTCCTCTACATGAAAAAAGAAGTGACCTGCCTCAGTATAACTTTTATTCTTGTGGTTTCTTTCTTTCATGAACCTAAACAGCAGAGGCTTCTATCTTTTCATAGGTGGTTGTTTGCTCTCCCTTCCATTTTTCTCTGGAAGTTGTACATTACTATTTATCAAGGTAGACTTTATCTCCAGTTGGTTCATCCTTCATCAGGACAGAAGATTGTCCACCTTTCATATATTCTCCCCTGTTCTAAATTGTTTCCGGTCATCTGAACCAAGAAGTAAATCTTACAGTTATTTGCAACTGGAGTTGGTAAGTGTAGTGTGCCATCAATTGTGGGTCAGGGATGGATGAAGTGAGCCCACAACCTCCTGCAAATGGTACTGAGAAGCCATTGATATGAGAAGCTTCATCTTTTTGAAATATTATGTTAACTGTAGATTGGCCTTAAGAATCCATATTTCTAGTTTATCTGCATCAGGTGTTGAACCTCATGTTTTCAAGATGTAATTGTCGCTGGAAGATGCTACTTTTTTATTTTCTTTTTGACACCTTCTCCTCCCCCACCAAGGGACAAATTCTGGGATGAAGCCCAAATTTAAACATTTTTTTTACTAATCTATGTGAGGCAACTGCTTTTCTCCCTGTTCCCCTCATGCAATAATTCAGTGAATGACAAAATAAACCTCTCTACCTAGGATGACATGTATAAAAGAGAGCTACCTTCTGTATATAACACATTTATTCAAAAAGTTGGTATGTATTAAATTGAAACATTATTGAAAAAATCAGAGTGCAATGCTTAAATAAATAAATAGCTTGAGCTATCGCTATCAAGTCCTGCTGGTAAGCTTGGTCAATTGTAAATCTTATGGATGCTTTACCTTAAGAGTTCTTTTTTAACTTTTCTTGGCCAAAACAGTTGCAATATGGATGATCTTTGAGCTTAAGGACTTTTAATTATGAGAGTTTGAAATCTAAACTCGAGGATAAGCCCCTTAAATTTATATTTTTTTGACAACTGAGGATACTAAAAATAGAAAGTTATTGTTCAATTAAAAATTCTTTTTTGACATAAGCTCTTTTGCAAGTTGAAATCGTGATTCGTGAATCTGTGTCTAGTTCTCTCTGCATATGTTTGTCTTTGCTAAAATAAATTCAGGATGCTAAAACAGTAGTTATAGGCCCCAGCAAAGGTGGACTTTATGTATACCTTCCACATTGCCTAGTCCACATCTCTTTAGTCTTAAGTAATTATATGAATGGAATATGCCAATTTGGTGATGTTAATGTTTGTGAACAGTATTTGCATCTTTGTTTTAATCTTATGTAATCTCTGAATGGACTTCTTCAGTTATCATTGGTCACTTTCTGTTTATAGTTCATTTTG
Organism: Fraxinus anomala; assembly: GCA_903798345.1. NCBI lineage: Eukaryota > Viridiplantae > Streptophyta > Magnoliopsida > Lamiales > Oleaceae > Fraxinus > Fraxinus anomala. Next base: position 19,195 of record CAIGRN010124033.1, on the reverse strand, counting down.
AAGTTGCTACTTATATAGTCAACAGAGAATGAACAACTCGTTTATCAAGAATGGAAGTGTTCTGTTGATCTTGGCTTTTGATGTATTTAATTTGGAGAGAGATTAATGTTCCTTAATTGGCAGGCAATTTTGAGACAGCTGGGTCACTTGGGCCAGGAAGCAGTTATGATTGATGATGCTGGAATGCAGTGTCATCAACAACTTCAGAATTTATACAAATCTACCCGGGCAGCCAAGGTAAAATTCATGAGGTATACCTATTTTTATGTGATTTACTTTACTGGTTTTCTGATTCTGGTTAATTCTCCTATACAACTTCATCTGCCACATTTAAAGGAGCTTTTATGTGAGAAAAATCTTAAATTCTTAATGTTACACAGCATTTCCAGAAGGATATTGTTCGTGGGGTAGAAGGATTTATTTCAACTGGCAAAAAACAAATGGAGATAGGTCTGTAAGCTTTTTCCCTTTTCTAAAGTTTATTAAATGATGAGGCACATAGATGATAAAAATTTCAACTTGACTAGTGTAGCCAGAAAGTTGGCTGAAGATTGTTGCAAATATGGTATTGAGAATCAAGATGCTGATACTCCCCTTGCAAGGGCTGCCTTGGATTTTGGTACCTCACATGTGTCAATGGAAGATCAAAGAGAAACTATGCTTGGGATACTTGGATATCAGGTAAAGTATTTTCTTATATTAGTACCATTCCAACATATAGCCACTCCAATTCTGTGTTCTCCCTTTCAAATCCTTCCTCGTTAATAATTGAATTAAATACAAAAGAATAAGTCTTTGGGAAACCCAAAATCCTCTATAGTGACTCCACTATTATCCTTGTTCCAATTGTTACTAAAGCACACTCTTATGTACTCTGTCTTAGTTCTTAAACCTTAACTTTTAGATATTAAAATAGTGACCAAAGTTCCAACTTCTGGTTGAAATCCTCCCGATCTATTTTTCTAAAACTCTGTCATTTTTGTTTAACATAAGGAATCCTATCTCAGGTATGATTGTAATCTCATTCATGCGTATAGCAAAAGACTAAGGCTGAGCCTTGATGCAAGCCTATGCTGATAGGAAATTCTCTACTGCTTCCGCCACTCCATCCCACACTCGTGATTGCTCCATCATAATTATAGTTAATTATAATGATGTACATAGTAGAAATTCATTTTCTCTCTGACTCATCATATCACTTCCAGGCTTTTCCTAAATCAGTAGAAAACACGGTGGAAGTCGTTAGTTTTCTCTATTTCACCAATCTCTAAACTGATATATGGCATCCATAGTAGATCTCCATGGCATAAAGCCAAGCACAAAAATGTAATGTTGTTTACAGGTACATTATATTTAAGTTGAACCAAACTACCTCTCTGTAGCATCAATAGTGCTAGAGGTACGAAAAGATAGGATCTAGACCTCAATTACATACGGTGCTACCTCTTTTTGTATCAAATATGATTCCTTAGTTATTATAAATATCGATTTATCATTTGGTAGCTATTCTTCATATTCTCACGAATTAGGTTCAACCTGTTTATTGACTTTTAGGTTTCTGAGCCACTTCGCGCATCAATAAATGGTGCTCCTTTGGAAGATGCGCGTCATTTGACTCGCTGTTATGACAAAATGCATCAGGAGTTTGAAATTCAGGTAATATACATTATTCATTGTAACGGGAATTGCATCCAGGTGAACTTAATTATCCTGGAAATGGAATTGTTTTATTGCCGATTTACAAACCGTCATTCAGGCAGCTGAAGTGATAAGACGACAATCTAAATCTAGAGATTCTTCTGCCGAAAGTATCATGAAGTTGAAAAGTGCTGAAACAAAACTTTCGGAGCTCAAGTCTTCAATGTTGGCACTCGGGAGAGAAGCAACTGCTGCGATGTTGTCTGTAGAAGATCAACAACAGCATATAACTTTCCAAAAGCTTCTTACTACTGTATGGGTTCAAACATTTCACTTTTTTAAGTTGGCATGCCATGCACTGGCTTTTCTCCAAAAGGTTCCTTTTATGTTTTTGTTATTATGGTTCTCGAAAATGGAATTTATGGAAAGCGCAGTGAGAAAGTGATGCTTATATGATGTTATACAATAGGTATGTTTTTCATTGAACAGAGTTAATTTTATTGTTTTACAGGCTGTTAGTATAATCAGTAATCTGTGACATTTAAGTCATTGTTTAAAAAATACTAATTAATATAAGATTTCCAGCGACAATGAATAATTTGAGTGTTAGGACTTAGGATGCATCATTCATCAATTTTATATCCTAGAATCTTCATTGACATGTGATGAAGTGAAGGATCTTTTTATTTATGACATGTAGACCAAATTGCACCCAATATCTCTTTTCTTTTTCACTCGTACCTACTGTTATTACCAAAAAAATTTCTGTGATATTTTCAGACTAGATTTTGAAATACTGTCTACATTTAATAAGACCATTTCTTTTGTTTGTTGACTATAATGAAACTATTTTCTCTTCCAAGAAGTCTACCGTGTAGAAGTTTTGTCAATCTTCTTCCTCTGGAATTAAATATATCCTGTTTGGATGTTGCACTCTTTAATATCAAAAGATGCCTTAGTTGATATTTGTTATGCTGATTTTGACAATTGAGATCAACTAGAACAAAGGCTAATATACATTATTAGTTGTCATTTTTTTTCATTATCTATTTTCTATAATTGAGATCAACTAGAACAAAGGCTAATATACATTATTAGTTGTCATTTTTTTTCATTATCTATTTTCTATAATAATGTTTTTGTATAGAAAGTTGAAATTGAGGTAAGGTTCACTTTGTCTTTTCTGACTTGTGAATGGAAGAAAACTTCCTGTACTACATTTATAAAGAGGCTATGATAGTTCTCAAGCCCTAGATATCTTTTTTGTAATAACTGGTATGTTATGAATCCTCATGCACCTAAGATCTGAAATATGGGGCATCTCTATTTTCTAGTGAAGTTTTGAACACAGGAGTGCATTATGTTTGGATTTTTGGACCTCTTCTCAATTAAGCCCTATTTGGTATGGCTAAAAATCAGATTTTTAGTAGATTTTGATAAAAGTTGATGAAATATGAGGTTTAAAAGTTGATAAAAGTTGTAGATCCCGTAAAATGTGTGGTTGAATATGAGTTTTAGAAAATTGAAGCCAAACTAGGGCTAAATATGTTGTATGTAAACGGATTTGGAATTCTTGCACCTTGCTTAATTTATGAATGCTTCAGCAAATAGTTAGCGCACCATCTGTTATGATATATATATTGCACGCTCGTGTTTATAATGGAAATTTTGAAATGCTTATGCTGATTCTAACTCAAATATTTGCATTTGATTAGATTTTGTTATTGTTTAACTTGTTTTGAATTCTCTCAATTTTGGAATCTTAAATGAATTTAATATTACAGGTAAATGCTGAGAGATCTTATCATCAAAATGTTGTTTCCATCTTGGAGAAGCTACACAGTGAGGTTTGTACACGTGCATTGTTTTTTTGCACATACTCAATAAAACAGTTAAAGCCTTCCTAAAAGCTTCTAGTTGTGAAGTAGATAGAACATTCATTTCTTTCCGCATTCAGCTGTTTCACTTTCTTCCCCTTTCAAGCAAAGATTATGATTGCAATTTTTATTGTTTATTGTTGGAGTTAGATGATTGCAGAGGAGCAGTTGAATGACTCTTCACCAAAATCAGAAATTCCGCGAAGAGAAGTTAATATTCCACATGCAAATAAAGATACTGCTTCAAATGGATCCGGTAGTCAGGAAAACGAGGATAAAATTGATGCACTCTTCATTGCAAAGGTCAATTTATTTTTATTTTTGTAGGGTCTATTTTACAAGGTAGTTTTTTTCCTCCCAATTTTTATATTTAATAATTCATATTTGCATTGGCAGGTTATACACTCATTCTATGCCCAAGCTGATGGTGAGCTAACTCTTGAAGTCAATGACTATGTAGTGGTTCGCCAGGTACCTAATCCGCTATTACTTTAACTGGCACTTTAGTTTCATTAATTTGATTCATCTCTTCAAAGACTTTTTTGTACTACTACTTTAAATGGTATGATATACTTCATTATCTGACTTCTTGATCAGAATAACATATAAGAAATAGAAAGTTTTGTCCACTTTCACCACTGATTTTAGTATATAGCTGTTCTCATAGTTATGTAAAGGAAGGAAACAATAATGGCATGTCTCATAGAGAGGATTGGATAACGTTGGACGGTATTAATGAAGAAAAAGAAGTTAAATTTTTGTTTTTCATTATGTTGTCCAGTCCCATTGGATGAAGATAAGAACGAGGATCAAGCATTCGACTGACTGTTATCTGTAATCACAGTTACTTTGTAGACCTTTCTCAAGTTTTAGTTTGATATCATGTTTAACTCTTCCATTCGAGAACGGATCCAAGACCAGACTATAAGCCGGGCTAATACGTTAAAAAAAAAAAATTTACACATGAAATTTTATTTTCACATAAGTTTCTACCAAAAAATTGAAGCCCGGCCCAATTCCCCTTACATCCGTCCCTGCTTCCATTCTAGAGTTGAACAAGTTACGTCCTCTGAAATGCGTACTTCCTTTCTAATATTTGAATTCTTCATTTCTTCAACTGTGTACGCATATGTTTAATTTTTCTTGGGCTATAAAAACCAATGGAACTTATAAAACAATTATTTGTGGTATTAATGTTTTTTTTTTTTCAAATATATACTCAGATGCATATGATTTTCTGATCTTGTCGTGGATTGGATTTTCATTGTATCAAGCACTTCATCCATATAGGTCAGTTATACCAGCCAATTGCCTCGTTTAAGTGGACCTTGTACATGCCTTGACACTTCTCTACAATGAACTGTTTCCTATTTGTTGATAAATATGTCCACTTGCTATAAATCTGTGTGTGTATTATTTGTTTGATTATATTTTGTACATAAAAAAAACACGGATGTCTGCACGTACATACAAATGAGGACCAGTTAACTGCAGAATGAGAATTTTTCAAGACGATAAAAGACCTGATATAATGTTTCATTTAACGGATTGGAAATTTTGATTTACCAATTTATTTCTTCCTCGGTCATGGAATTGGACAGATGGCTTCAAATGGATGGTCGGAAGGAGAATGCAATGGTAAGGCGGGATGGTTCCCCTCAGCTTGTGTAGAGAAAATAGAGAAAATTCCAGTTAGCAAAATATCTGAAGATGACTGTCCACTGTAAATATCAAATTTCCTTACCCCGGTAATCCAATGTTAATAAATTAACAGTGAGGTGAAGAATTAAGTTATTTTTTATCTGTGAATTTCCAAAAAGGTTCTTGGCCTTCTACAGCAAACTAAGTTTGTCATTTGTAATATTTTCTTGGTATTTACTGCATGGATTGTAACTACTATAGAAGTTAAATGGAGCAAGTACAGGCATTTGATCATATGCAGAAGAAAAACAAATGCATAGTAGAGAATAAAATTTGCTCATTGAAACTGATGTGTTGGTTCATTCGTCTATAACATGTTTTGTACGGAGGATTGTATGGTATTCAGTATTATTAAATAAGCAGTAGTTAAAAGATTATTTATAATAGTATTCTATTTTAATGATAAGATCATCGACTATACTCAAATTTAGCTAGTTGACACTTGACATCTCAAAATGATGAATTGGGCAATAGCGATTTCACCGATGTTTTAAAGTGAGCATTTAGGTGACTTTTAGGCATGAGGTGTGGGTGAAATGCTTCGCTTTGACAGTCAAAATTAAGTGATCAAATGTCAAGTTGATCGTTTAATGCGTGTTTAGGCACACGTTATTCATTAATTTATTTTTTTTCCTTTTTTTAAAGGAAAATTTCATATCTAAGAGATTAAGTATGATTCATTTCAAATTTTCAAAAAAAACAAGGTTTAAAATTTTAAAAATCAAATATTAATTAAGTTTTATTTATAAAATAATTAATTAAAAATATTTTTTATTAATTAATTATATTAAGGTTACAACTCTATTCTATTTGATCACAAATCATCGAATTAATTGGTCATAAATTATTTTTCGCTAATGATTTAAAAATTTATAGGTATAGATTATTTCACAGTTACAAATCAAAAATTTTGTAGATCACAATTTATTTATTGATCATAAATAAAAAAAAATTATAAATCAAGAATCAAATTTTAGGTCACACATTATTTATTGGACAACTTATCGTTTATTTATTATTTATTAGTTACAAAATATCCGACACAACCCCACCACCACTACTACTACCACCACCACCACCACCACCACTACCGTCACCACCACAACCACGCCATTGTCCCCACCACCGCTGTTGCCTATTCTAAGAATGACAACGACCATCTCATCTATTTCTATCTCTACCACACCACTTCAAAAAAATCCCTGAACTCGACTTCGTCGTCGATGCCTATTTCAACAATCACCATCACGACCACCTCAAATCCACAATCTCCTTTACTTTTACCACACCACGACATCAACACCAAGTCAAAAGATGCAAGCTAAAATAGAGAAAATAGATCGACGCCTCGATGAATCGTCACCAGATGAAATGAAAAGTAGATCCATGAGAACACAAAAATGGTTTATGAACACGATTGTTGATCAATCCATTGGTAGTTCAGCATACAAGGAAAACAGATGAAAATAGAATCCTCAAACCGTCGGTACAAAATGGTGGTTCTGCACACGATAGCCAAGGCTACGCATGACGATCGTGTGCAGCGATGTCCTTATCGCTGCGAGGCATCGAGTGCAACTGTCGTGCGCCCAAACCAGTGACGACCATTGAAGTCGGAGCTTCATTTCTTCTACTTGTTGACATCGAAGCTTCAGTAATGTGAGATAAGGAAAATGTGGGTCGTGATTTGGAATTTTTAGGGTTTTGGTAGTTATGATTTAGAGAAATAACGTAGATGAAAGAGAGAGGATATTGAATATTATTAATATTAAAGATTTGAATTAATATCTTATTTTTGTATAAATAAATTTTAGATTTTTTTAAGGTGGATCTTTAAAATTCTGGATGGGTGTTTTCAAAACCATTCACTTGATTTAGTTGCAAGTTTTTCTTTGAAAATTGCATAATTTATTCATTGTATAAATTATTAAAATATAGTATTTTTATAATTTTTATCGTTCGATACATATTATTTTAATTATTAAATAATTTTTATAATGATTAAAAATTTAAAATAATATTAAAAATAGGAAAATATATTTTTATGTCTAAACTTGTAAAGCTTGAAACTTCACCTCAATGTTCAATCACACTTTACACTTTTTATAATAACTAATCAACGTTGAACGTGTGTTGCACTTTATTATGAAATAATTTATAAATACTGTAAAAATAATATTTAAATATTCCCGAATGTTAATTAATTTAAAATTAATATCATGAAATATATACGTGACAATGAATGTTAAATCATTTATTTAATTTTCAATTAAGTAAAACTAGATGTTAATCAGTATACATTGACGTAAATAATGAAATGCATTTTTAAATGTGAAATTCTAATTAACTTATAATTATAATTAATAACACTGAAATCCATAAATAAAGATGAATGTTAATTAATTGATAATTAATAATGGAGAATTCATATATTAATGAAGGCAAATATGAAATGAATATGTTAAATATACATGTACATTAATTGTAACTAAAAAGTTAAATAAATTAAAAATATATTGAAAAGCGAAAAGTAAAGTATTATTGAAATAATTGAATTATACTAGAGCTAAAATCGTTCAAAAAAATAATTTTCATTTAATGTGATATTTAATTTATTATAGATGTTGATTACATAATTGATGAAGTCCGTGTTTGGGCTTCATTATTTCACTTTATAATGAGAGATAATATATATATATATTTTTTTTGAAATAAGTATGATTGAAATCTCGTTTGGTCCACATTAATATTTTTATTTTTATTTTTCTACTCATTTTTAATCACACGTTTTTCAATAAAATAATATTTTCCATCACATTAATAACTTTTTCTTATTTTTCAACCACATATTCTCCATCCATTACATCAACAAAAATGCATTATTCTATCCAAAATGTGCACCAAACAGGGGCTAAAAAAGAAAGATTTTTTTTTTTGATTTATGTATAATATTATTTTATTAAAAAATGTGTGGATATGAACTAGAGAAATCCGTTTGGTTATCCTTTTATTTTTTATTTCTTTGGAAAAAAAAATTCCATTAACAAATGTTTGAAAACTCTCTCTAGCACACACACGGGGCCCGCGGAAAATGTCGGTGTCTTCATCCTCTTCTTTGCGCAGCCTAATCCACACGCCACCGCGCCGGAGCCCTAGACAGAACTCGAACCCGACCCGTTTTACAATCCACTACTCTCACAAGCCATCCATACAACTCTCAGTAAACAGGTCGCCGGCGGGAGACGTTATCCGGCAGATCACTATTTCCTCCGTTCTCTTCTTGGGCCTGAGCATAAACGGATTTTGGGCTTCCCTGCCCTCAGCTTCGGCCCGCATTCCTCCTTCCACCTCTCCGTCCTCCGTGGCCCAGCTTCAAGACCAGCAAGAAACTCATGGTATGATGGTAACTTACTGTAGTTATTGTGTTTAATGGCAAAACAATAGTGATTGTACCCCGGCTTGGATATATTTTAGAAGTAAACTGCTGTTTTAGTCCCAAGCACAAGAATGGTAGTGCCTTAAAGTGTTGTACTTTCTGCTGTAAGAGTTATAGATTGAGTGAAACGAAATTATGGGGGTTTAAATAATAATGTTTCTACATATATACAGACAGTTATGGCGTGGGGAAATCTGGGAATGCTGAGGACATTGAAGATGAGGAAAAGAAAGCGGCATTTGAGCGGTGGAAATCCAAAACATATGCTTTAACTGTGCCTTTAACAATTGTGGCTTTGCAAAATTCACTACCTGCTTTATGGCTCAAGGTGCGTCTTTCTGCTAATTTTATTTGCAGTTATTTACTTGACCATTCTTGGTGCCAGCTGTGGTTCGCGTGGGGCTGGTGGTGCATATTAATATTCATAAAGAGGAACTCTTGTGGAGTTAACTGGAAAACATTCAGTTGAGGAGTTCATTGTAGATGAGTGGACTGGATAGTTTGTGGATTTTTAACAATTTATTTTAATTATTATTTTCGTTTTTGCTATGCCAGTTTTGGTGAGTAGACATCTGTATAATTCAGTTTTCCTGTTCTTTTAGTTAACAAGATTTGAACTTGTTAAAGAAATGATTATGTCAAGATACCAATTCAGGATCCCATTAAAGTATAATCTAAAATAAGTTCTCTTTTATTTTTCAATTATTCTTGCTGCTGCATTATTGTCTTGAAACCCAGGATATGCTCCTGTAGTTTACACATAATCCCCAACGTGCAGGAATTCTTGCAATCACAAGGAAAGAGAGTGAAGTTACGTCCACAGTTTCGACGAAGCCTGCATGACATCTTTTATGAACTTTCTAATCCATTCAACAAAGGCAAAGTTAATCCTAAATCTGCTGCGACGGCGGATGCCGTTACTCTTGGTGATTCATGGTTAAGTTTGGCCATAAAAAATGGCTTGATTGAGCCCTTGAAAGGAGCAGAAGATCAAGACTGGTTTCAAGGCTTAAGTGACAAATGGAAGGTGGGGAATGCAGTTATCTTTTTTTTTTTTTTTTTTTTTTTTTTTTTTTTTTTTTTTTTTTT
>CAIGRN010124027.1:0-13592 GCA_903798345.1 Fraxinus anomala | reverse complement strand
ATAGATATACTATTTTGATCCACCTGACATAGGGATCAGAAATAGCATCCTTTGATATTCTCCATTTCAATTCAGTAGATGCTGAGTTCACTTTAGCCAACAATATTCTCTCATACAACATCTGGCAGAATGGAAAAGAAAATCATGTAATATGGTAAAGAAAATGAAATGCATGTCACAAACTTGATATATAAATCATATATGCAGTTCCTTTTTTCTTCTGTGAGGGCATTGCCACTAGAACCAGATTAATGAAGGTAATAACAATATTAATGAACTATGAACTTACCTGATGCAGCCTAAAAAGCACATAAAAAGTTTCATTTCCATAAAAAACCCGTCGATCCTTTTTGTCATCAACAATTGATGCAGAAGCCACATGTTTTGACAGAGGCTTACAGGTCAGCAGAAAACGATCGGACTGTGGTAGCAAGACACCGTCTCCACCAATACAATGAGCTTCACTCATATTCTCAACCTCACCTTCATTTTTGGCTTTTCGTTCGAGTTCATCGTGTTCTCCATCCTCCTCATCCAAGTGCCCTTCCCGTGAGCACTCATTAGCAGCCGACTCACTACCCGAAACATCTTCACCAGACTCAGAAACATTTTCAATGTCATCATCAGCATCTGTATCATTTTTACCTGCAGCATCCAGACAGATCTCCAGTTTGCAATATTGAATGCCATTATCTCCATGATTTTTGTTGAGATTTTTTTTTGAACTTCCATCTGGATAAGCAACAAATTCATCTTCCAAATCACCATTGGGTGATAGCTCACCCTCTTCTTTCTCATTTTTCCAGAGATCAACATCCTGGTTATGACCATCGCGTTTGCATCCTGCTGCAAATGCTCCATTTGCCGATTCATTCACTCTTGATGCCTCACCATTCTGTAGAACAAAAGGTGAACATGTTTTCATCTAAATAAACAACGTAGGTGACTCCAAAAGACCCTCACCGATGAAAAAGAAAGAAAAAACCAAAAAATATAAAGGGGAATATACTACATAAAAATAAGACTACATCAGACCAATAATTAGAATCTGTAAGTCAAGCTAAAATCATAGACTCATACCTCAGAGGACAGTATATCTTCTGTATTGAGCTTGGCTCCATGGCCTTCCTCACTAGGACCATTATTAACTAGTGAAGATTTTGCATTATGACCTTGAAGTTCAAAATAAATAATCCTTAATTGTGACAAAGACACTTAAATAAATAATCAATACATGAAGAATAAATATAGCATAAATCATTAATAAAATAGACCGTTACTATTTTCCTGCATACGTACCTGAAGTGATTTCCATGTTAATTCTTCCCTTATTCTCATTTGCTCCTATAGTGGCAGCTGCATCAGAATTGGTCAATCTCTCACCAGTGGCAACTGTTAGGCCATCTTCTTTGGTCATGACATCCACAGTTGTGAAACCGGTCCTGGTTGAATTTACTCGTGGCAAAGTGCTTGAATCTCCACTGCAGCTAGGCTTTTGTAGCTTCATGTTAATGGTAGCAGCATCAGCAATAGGGCTTCCATCACTTCCATTTATAACCATAGCAGTGTTTCTCACTGTTTGACACTTGGAAGCACTGTCATCTTTAGTAGCATCTGAATCACAAGTCCGGGAATGAATACCCAGCATTGGCTCAAGAAAAGTAGTCCAAAGCCTCAAAACTTTATTTAATTGTTCTTTTGTTGAGCAGACCTCTTCGCATGAATACTTGATAAGTTTATAAACATCTTCGTGAATTTCAGCATCAGCATATTCATATTCAAGATTTGGAACTATAGAACGTCTACTTCCAGCAGCAATACTGAGAAGCACATCATCCTCTCTCCGCATTTTCTCCTTGATTTCTTTTATCTCAGCTGTAAATGCTGCCCATCAAAAGCATGAAAAGAATACATGAGAAGGAACCCAAAGTCAAATGAAAGAGGTACAGCTACAAACAGAAGTCAATAAAACACTGGCAGACTGATATAGATCTTGGAAGAGCCATACTCTAAAAGCTAGCGGTTGAAGAGCCCAAGTCTATATAAATCACACAGAGAAAGCCAATACTTTCGATATAGGATTCAAGTTCCATACCTTACAATGGGACCATGACAATCCACCAAGCTTCGCGATCTCCGAGTCCACGTCAGACTAACTTTGCACTAGCCAATGACTAGTCCCAGACGAGCACTGCTATACCGACATTTTGAGGTATGACTCTCCCAAAATCTATACAATGGTATCAGAGCAGACACCAGCATAGAAACGTTCGTCCGGGACTAATCATGAGTTAGTGCAAAGCTAGTCCGACGTAAACACGGGATCATGGAGCGTGGTGGATTGACATGGCTCCCATTGTAAGTTATGGGACTTGAACCCCACATAGAGACTTGGGCTCTCCAACATCAATAGCTAACTTTTAAGATATGGTTCTCTCAAGATCTATATCACACACTAAGCTCAGTGTACGCAGCAGCCAATGCAGATGAAGGTTGCCTAACTCAACTCCATGTGCAATTGGACTAACCTACCTCATAGTGTTAGCTCATACACCAGCCGGACGTAGGAATTTTAGGGGCGTGATGGAAGCGTATCTATCATGCAAAATAGGGTGTGGTCCACTCAGAAAATAAGAAGATACAGCAGCTTAGCCTATTAAATCTGAAGAAGGGCCCCGACATTTTTCCTTATATAAAAATTAGGGTACCCCTCACTTATTTTGAAGTTCTCCCTAATTGCCACCTCAACCAGAGTGCTGACTTAAGCATAAGATTTAAAGTAGTCAGAACTCCCCCAACTTCTAGTAACCAAGCTCCTTCACCTGTCTTCTGGATATTATGGGTTCAAGTTCATGGCATTGATGGCAGTCAGCCTAAGCTTCAAAACTGTATTCTGATTTTCATACAATGTGCGATTCATGGTAAACTAACAATATAGCATTTCATACAACAAAAGGAAACTTATCGATCGTACTAAAAACTGGAAAAAGTAATGCATATGCCAGTGTTGGGAGCCATAAATACAACTGGCAATCATATATCTAACATTAGTACTCGACTTACATTTTGTGCCCAAGTTCTTTGAATCTTGTTGCTTGAAATAGAAACTCCGATGGTCAAGAGACTTGTAATGGTTTTTAGCATAAATTTCAGCCCACACTTTGTTAAAATCTGAACAACACTTAGTCCACTCATCCTGCTTCTGCATAAGGCGGGATAGTATAACAGGCAATGCCAGAGAAGGATTTTTACGCAAAATTTCCATCACATCAAGACCATGGTCACCATATATACGTTCTATGCATCTTAAATTTAAAACTGCATAAAACAAGACAAAGAACTCACTCATCAGTTAATCTGCATATCTAACTGATGTTTTCTTTATAGGTACTGGATTCTATAATCACAAACCTGTAAAATGATCCTCAATACGTATGGGACTATCTGAACCAATTGAATTATTGTTAATACTGTTCAACAATTCCTCTGCACGCTTGGCAGTTGAACTCACAGATTCCAACAACATGTCTAGCTCAAATCTAAATCATCAAGCGAAACTTAGAGAAATCTTCAATTAACAAAGCTAAAAAATATTCACATGGGGAAACTCTATGCAACAGTTTCCACTATTTCCATATCCCATAAGGTTACATATAAGAAGCTAAAGATGAGATCACTAGACCAAGGAAGGATGACCTCAACAGTTCTCCATTTCCATTGCTAACAATTAGGGAATATACAACAAAATAAAGTCCAGGTAAACCAAGCTTTTCCTTTAACATCATTGTGAAAGGGAGGGGAGTCTAATGAGGTTATATACCTGTCATCTTCACACCTAAACAAGATTTCTTCATACTGGTTTCTGCGCATGTGTTTAAAGGAGTAATCCTCACTTCCAGATGTCACAGATACCCAATGATCATTCAGAACTTGAGCACCAAGCTCTGACCTCTGGCTTGCTGAAGTTATTGGATACTGCACAACCAAATTAAAAAACAAATTAAGAGGAATTAATATTTCTTAAAATACCCCGCTCTCAATTCACCTCATAAAACTAAAATGCTATCAATTAGACCAGAACTCATTAAACTTTTTTGTAGCAAAAAAGCAGAGATGAAATGAAAATTCGTACATCCTCAGGAAGAAGTCGATAACTGGGAGTACAACGCTGACAGTTAGAAAGGTCAAACTCTTGAATTGACTTTCCCCAGTACTTCAAACTGCATCTATCCTTTTCTTTACCTCCGTGCACTTCACGGTTTTGTTCACTGTCCTCTAATTTCAAGGCTTTCGACGAATGCCCTTCACCCCACAAAGTTTCTGCTATTAATTAAACAGCTTCATCACCGATCCAGTGAAATGAACGGCATCTTACCAGTTGAAAGAATTGTAACTTTTATTCTAAAACGGGAGGAGAAAGATAACACTCCACAAACTCGCATGAAATCATACAATATATGTTTATATGTTGTTCAGAAGATCCCTTTTAACAAAATAAACAAAAACTTGAGACAGAAATAACGTACTTTTGCCCATAACACCAGCAAGGAACCCATCTGCAAAAGGCATCAGTCAGAATTGAAGAGAATTCAAAGTACTTCTTTGTCCACATCAAAAATTTAGAAAACTTACCAATCCGCTCGCATCGCTCCAAAAATTCATTAAATCCATCCATTAGATCAGGATATTTTCCAACTAAATCAGCAACCTGAAAGTACCTCGTATCAGTACAAGAGAAAGCTAGTGTTGCCGCATTACCACCCAGGGATTGAAACAAACATGCAGCCCAGATAACTGTTCATTATCTGATAGAAGGCAAAGGAAGGCCAGCGAAAGAAGTACTTCCAAGATGTAACAGAAAATTAAAATGTAAATGGAGCATGTGTCACTATTTTTGGATATAAACAAACTGTAATATTACCCCTGATACACTATTGAGTCACAAGTCAAATTACTGTAAAGCACTAATAGATAGCATAATACACCTACCAAACTCTGCAATTCCTTTCTTGTAATTATTTCTGTGCTGTAAATATGAAGACACTTCAAAAATGCCTGGTAATCATCTTCACTGTGTAACCTGTCCTTAACTTTTTCACAGAAAGTGAACTCTTGACGGTACATGCCTAGCAGGATCAAACAAACAAGATGTTAAAAAGCTCAATTAATAAGTCAATACAAAGTATTGGTCTAGAAAGCCACATAAAAGTAACACTCTTTGCAACTTGACAACAAAAAGTATACTTACACAGAAGGATTGATCTAAACAAATTAACTTCTTCCCCATTTTTGGGCCCGTGGAGGAAGGAAAGTTCTTCAAACAAATCACAAACCTAAAATATACTGCACTAAATACATCTACCTATGTCTCAAGTTGCTAGAAAATAGTATATCTCATATTATGAAGGAATATAACAAATACATATCAAACATCTAAGAGTCGATGGTGCAAAAAGATGGACATGCACCAGAAAGATAGACTAATCAGCTATCCGACATTATCATAAAATTATAGAGGATCATTCACTCACTTTTCCATGCATCTTTATCATCATTGGAGGAAAAATTAGAGTTTCCTCCTAAGTCTTCAACTTTTCGAGCAGATTTCCTTCTGTCGGAAAGTCGAAGCATGCTAATATCCCCATTGTTTCCGCTGTCAGGTTCTCTGTCATCCTGATAGCGATTTCTCCCATCCCTGTTCTCCTTTTCAGCACGTTTCTTCTGCTCCTTATGCAACT
The DNA here is from genome assembly GCA_903798345.1 of Fraxinus anomala. Taxonomy (NCBI): domain Eukaryota; kingdom Viridiplantae; phylum Streptophyta; class Magnoliopsida; order Lamiales; family Oleaceae; genus Fraxinus; species Fraxinus anomala. Next base: position 7,854 of record CAIGRN010124027.1, on the reverse strand, counting down.
TCATCACTGTTTTATCATCATCCAAATCTGGACACTCAACGCTAAGATTGAGCTCTCCATGGGGACTAAAAATCCTACCTCCATGTAGAAGTTGCTAAATTTTGTAGGAGAAATAATTCTCATTTAGAAAACTCGAAATCAGAAAACAGATTTGTATACACACACACACACACACATATACATATACATATACATATACATATACATATACAAACACACATTTGTACACAAGTATGGAAATGTAACCTTTTCTGTGTTAGACTGCTTCATTGTGGGAATCGCAGAAGTTTTTTCATCGTAAGGATGAAAAGAATTATGGCAAAAAGAAGCATTTGCAGCTGATGCTGTAGCCAATGAATCAGGCAAAAATCTACTAAACTCCTCAAGAAGATCAGGATGATCATCAAAAAGTGCTTCAACCTGCAAATAGACATATTACAACCTAAACTACTAGAAATAGAACACATGAAAATAAACTACATCAAATTCCAATTAGATATCTGCTAATATGATTCAAATAAAATCATTTCAGAAGCTACATATATCTCTTGGTAGACCTCAGTGATACCCTTGTGCACCTTCCTATACATATTCAAGATGTCCAGGAAAGATTTATGAACATGGTCATCATTTTGAAATCGTTTCTGCAGGCGAACAAAGTCCACAAAAATACTAATTGTTACTCAACTTCCTAGGAAACTAAGTTTAGCATTGATTATTATAGATAGAAATGGAAACTTGACCTTAATTTTGTTCACAAAACATATTGCCTCATCAAAATCAACAGATTTTTTAGGCAGAACCACTTCCTCATCAGTGAGTGTGATTTCATAACCCTTGGGCAGGAAGGTGTTGAACCCAAGGATAAGATTAGAATGCCCCTTAAATAACTCTTTCACTCTTGCTATAACACCAGCAGTATCTATTCTGCAATAAATAAAAATAAAAAATTTGATAGAATGTTGCAAATATATGTTATATGAAAAACCAAATGCAAAAAAATAATATTACAGGGGAAATTCATTTACCTTTGAGACTTAAAATCTTTCATTACATCAAGGAACCTGTCATATTTTTCTCTTTCCTCCTGGAAAATGTCCTTAACTTCCTTCAGATAAGTTAATGCATCATTGGTAGTAAGCTTCTGAGTAGTACCTCTGCCACTACCTCCACCAGCACCAACTCCAACTACTACACCTCCACTTCTGGGGGCGTGGGTTTGCGACGGCCCATACCTTTTAATCACAAAAGGACAAATAAATGAAGTTTCAATTAAAATTGGATTACATTACATTGCAAACTCATAAAACAACAGCTGTGCACCATTTAAACAAGCTGTAATTGATTATTGTCCTCTCCCTTATGCTCTATTGCTCTTAAAATGATTTGTTATCATTCTAATCACATTTGATTACCTACTAAGTTAATTACCAAAGGTCATCAATTTGCCACTAACTGCAGCATTGTTAATATAAAAGTCAAACCTCCTCTTAATACAGACAAAACACAATTATTAGGGTAAGTTGCAATCCTCCTCTTGCCCATACCCAACCCACCCTACCTGGGGAGAAATATATGAAAATGAAAACAAAAAAAAAAGCAAAGAAGCAGCTATGCATAAAGATCTGCATTTTAATTTCCATTTCTGCCCCCCACCCCCCACCCCACCCCCCCAACACAATCTCAGCAACCCAACAACACAATAGTTTGACCTAATTCTTCTTTCTTTCCGTTTCTTTTCTGCTGTAACTGCTAAGTAGCCTACCTAATCAAACTTTCTAGTGGTAGAAAACAGAAACAAATAATCCTGATAACAAAAAATAATAAAATCAAGTAAATTAAATTATAATTTCATAACAAACAAAGCCTTTTCCCGTAATAAAAAATGAACCCGGCAGAACTTCAGAGTAAAATGAGATTATGTCACATATAATACAGAGTTAAACCAACAAAACTAAAGGAATTTTATATGTAAAGAAAATGAAACGAGATTACGATTCTCCAAGCGAAGAAGAACCAAATGGCCTCTTAAACTGAGGGTTCACATACACCTCGTCTCGTAATCGCTTCATCCCTCTGCAAAAACAAAAGGAATATCAAACAAAAACCCAAGAAGAAGAAAAAAAACTTCCCTTCTCATTTTTCATGAAAAACTGACCTGTGAAGTTCCCTTCAGAAAGGGAATTTGAGTAAAACGGTAAACAGATCTAATCTAACCAACCCAGAAATTGAATTTCAGTTCATTTCTTTGGATCAAACTATTGTCCAAATCGTTTTTCAGTATGAGAAATTAAGAGGTAAAGGCAAAAGGGGCAAGGGAAAATATAAGTTTTATGAGGGAAAATGTAATCTTTTATTAGTGACGCAATTTTTTTAGATGGAGTGCTCTGATATGTAAATCGAAATTTCGAAATGAGTTCGCGAGGTGGCATCATTGTGCATATATAAGTAACGGTATAAATGGGGGGAAATGACATTAATTTTTGGATCCTTCTGAAAAATCACCAAAAATATGGGTTAAAATATAAATAGTATAATTTCAATTATTAACAAAATATTATTTACGTTCTAACCTACAAAAGGGAAAAGGGCTGATTGGCATATTAAAAAATTTGAATCCTTCATGTTCCAAATCAAGAAAAATTAAAATCATAAGAATTTTTTTTTGCACAAATCTAGCTCAAACAAATAAACAACCCAAATTTATAGGTTTGTATATTTTGACTTTTGATTCAATCAGTTCATATTTTGTGTGATTTTGATGTTGTTAAGTTTTTTCTGTTCTTATACATATGAAAGTTCATCTTTAGATTAAAAATTTTGAATTAGTATATATTAAAATTCAAATTTATATGAATTGACTTGAATTAGTTTACATGAAGAAATAATTTTGAATCAATTCAAATTATGCATGTAAGAAGTTTATGAAAATGAGAAAAGTGACATCCATTAAAAAAAAAGTCGCAACTTATCTCTTTTGAATTCTTTTGAATCATTTAAATAGATCCATACACGTTATTTGTAGAAATTTAAATATATAAATATCAGTTCAAACTTTGTTTTACATTAAAAAATGATATGATATAACATTTTATTTGAATTTTGCATATGAATTAATGGGATGGAATTTAAAAAGATACTCTATTACATTTTAAAAAGAAAGTCTCACGCAATTTCACTTGTATTATTTTTGCAGGTATGAATAAAATTAAATATCTTCTCTTTGTTTCTTGGGCCTTAGCGAGTTTTCATTTTTTTTTTTCAAATGAACAATTTACGATGGCCGAAACAAAGGGTCGTGATCTCGCGAGGGTCTGTTATGGAGACAAATGGTGACAAAATGACTTGATTTATTGTTTCAATAGAATGCACATACAACTACTTTTGATAAAAACGTATTTCACTTTTTTTTTTCCTTTACTTTTTTAATAAGCTAAGTTTTAACACTATTAGAAATGGATTAAGTTATCACCGATATGCAATTTCATCAAGAAAACAACTCGTGTATCATTATATTTACACATAAATTAAATTAGGCAATGATTTTATAAAGTTCAAAGTGTGATATATCATGCCACTTTTTTTAAGGAGTTAAGATATATCGCTACTAAAACGTATCATGTCGTTTTTGGCGTATCAAGTCCATTTAAGCCAATATTTATGTGGCATAATTAATTCTCAATTTGTAAAAAGAGAAAAGAATGACTATTAAACGAAAATGATAAAAACTCAAAAATAAAAAAATATTCAAAAAAGTAATAAAAACTCAAAAAGGTGACATAATTATTTTTTCAGCCTCTCGGGGGGTTTTATTTTTTGGGTAATTAATACGAGAATTTTAGTTCTATTTCGATTTAAAGGTATTAATCTAAGTGAAAATACATAATTGCCTATATTTCAAGATACAATTTCAACTTTGACAAACTTGAAATTTATTTTTTTTCAAAAATCAGGTCATTAATATGTTTTTTATTATATTATATTTATAAATATAAAATATATGCATAAATATATTTAAAAAGATTCTCCCTTAAATTATGGAATTGGAAAATTAATGGGTAAAATTTAATAGATAATTAAAAAAACTAAAGTCACAATATCATACAATTTTACGGTTACGTATTAGTCACAATTACATAATGTCACATTCAAAAATTTTATAGATCACAACTTATTTATCAGTTACAATTTATCAAATTAATTGATAATGACTTATTTCCCCGATCACAAATCACAAATTTTATAGGCAACAACTTATTTCATGGTTACAAATTATCAAATTAATTGGTCACAATTTATTTTTTAACCAAAATTCACAAATTTTATATGTCATAACTTATTTCACGATCACAAATTGTCAAATTAATTGGTTACAAGTTATTTCTCGATCACAATTTATCAAATTAATTTGTCATAACTTATTTCTCAGTCACAAAATTAAAAATTTTATAAGTTATAACTTATTTCACGATCACAAATTATCAAATTAATTGCTCACATGTTTCTCGTCACAAATTATCAAATGTCACAATTTAGTATCGATCACAAAGCTACAAATTATATGTCACAATTACAAATTTAATAAAAAATCACACAATGTTTTAGCTCTAATTCGATTTAAAGGTATTAATCTACGTGAAAATACATAATTGCCTATATTTCAAGATACAATTTCAACTTTGACAAACTTGAATTTTTTTTTTTCAAAAATCATGTCATTAATATGTTTTTTTTATTATATTATATTTATAAATATACAATATATGCATAAATATATTTAAAAAGATTCTCCCTTAAATTATGGAATTGGAAAATTAATGGGTAAAATTTAATAGATAATTAAATTAAATAAAGTCACAATATCATACAATTTTACGGTTACGGTTACGTACGAGTCACAATTATAGAATGTCACATTCACAAATTTTATAGATCACAACTTATTTATCAGTTACAATTTATCAAATTAATTGGTAATGACTTATTTCCCGATCACAAATTTTATAGGCAACAACTTATTTTATGGTTACAAATTATCAAATTAATTGGTCACGATTTATTTTTGGGATAATTGCAGCAACGGTCTCAAACCTTTTAGATTTTTACGTACTTTACCCTAACATTTGATTTGTGCCAGTGGAGGTCCTAAACCTTTAATAAATATGCGGCGGAGGTCCAAATGGATGGTTTGATTGTTAGTTTGACTGAATTAGTGCACTTGACTCATTTTTACCAATTTAGGAAGGGTAAAATAGGAACTTGATAATTACCATATTAAATAAAAGCAAAATAAAATAAAAACAAAATAAAAACACTTTCTCCCTCTCTTCCCCCGTCTCTCTCTCTTACCCCCATATCTCTTTCTTGCATCAAGTCCTGGCACCACCACAACAGCAGTGTCGACACCCACTCCACTACTCTGCTATAAATTCATCTAATGTCACTCATTTTCCTTATTTTCACTTCAGCATTAGCTTCACTCCATCTATCAACTTTAACACTTTCTCCAACTAATTAATTCCACACACACACAAAGGAGCCATTTTACTATGTGAAGTTTCTTGTAAAGTTACGAATCAAGAACCGAAAAAAGAGAAATTCTTAGCCTTTTTCATAGATTAGAAGTACAAGAATGAGAATGGTGGACGTGGACAGGAGGATGATCGGTTTAAATCCGGCTCACATGGCCGGCCTACGCCGCCTTTCCGCCAGAGCCGCCGCCTCCGCTCCGCTCCGCTCTCTCCACCCCATTATCGTCGCTCAACAGTCTTCTATCCTTCAGTTCCTTAGCAGATAAAGTCATCAACCATCTCAAGAATTCGGGCATCCAAGTCCGGCAGGGGTTAAGCGGCGGCGAAGTATGGGTTTGCTTTCCTACCGGACCTCAAAGCTCTGCTATCGGCTGGTTTGCCCGATTGGCGCTCGTCTGGTTCTGCTCGCTTGCAACTCTGCGCCTCCATTGACCTACCAATCGCCTCCATTACTTTTCACATAGCACGGAATGCTTTGTGGTCCAAGTCCTGGGGTCCGCGCCCATTCGATCCGAAAAAAGGCCTTAAAATAGCACGAAGCGCACTCAAATGAGCCCCTCTTCTAATACTCGTTTTCAACCATTGTTACATTCCTTGCAACCCATGTTTAGCTGGAAACCCCATATTCTATGTCGACGAAAACAGAATTTTCTGTTGTGGGTTTGATTTATCATACTTTTTAGACAGAGAATCTTCACTGCTGTGGTGTCGGCACTGCTGTGGTGGTTGTGCCGGAACTTGATGCGAGAAAGAGAGAGGGAGGGAAGAGATAGAGATGGGGGAAGAGAGGGAGAAAGTGTTTTTTATTTTGTTTTTATTTTATTTTGTTTTTATTTAATATGGTAATTATAAAGTTCCTATTTTACCCCTCCTACATTGGTCAAAATGAGTCAAAGTGCACTATTTCGGTCAAACTAACGGTCGCCACATATTTATTAAAGGTTTGAGACCTCCGCTGGCACAAATCAAATATTAGGGTAAAGTGCGCAAAAATTTGAAAGGCTTGGGACCGTTGCTGCAATTATCCCTTTATTTCTTTTAACCAAAATTCACAAAATTTACACGTCATAACTTATTTCACGATCACAAATTGTTAAATTAATTGGTCACAAGTTATTTCTCGATCACAATTTATCAAATTAGTTTGTCATGACTTATTTCTCAGTCACAAATTACAAATTTTATAAGTCATAACTCATTTCACTGTCACAAATTTTCAAATTAATTGCTCACATGTTTCTCGTCATAAATTATCAAATGTCACAATTTAATATCGATCACAAAGCTACAAATTATAGGTCACAATTACAAATTTAATAAAAAATCACACAATGTTTTAGGTCAGATACTATTTCTTGATTACAATTTATTCGTTTTATTGGTCATAATTACCTAATAGTTGGTTACCGTCGTTCTTCATCCGATCCATTCTACACCACCACAGCACCACCACCCCGCATCAACACTACAACCTCCAAACTCGCTCTTCATCCAACACATTCCGTACCACTATTACCATTGGCATCGCTACTACTGCTTTCAAACCATCACCATCACCTCCATCGAAGCTCGTCGGCGCTCTCTGCCAACTTCGCCGCCCTAACTCCTCGTCTTCCTCCTCATTTGTAAAAAGAAATCAAAGTTATATAGATTCTCTAATTACTTCATTTAAATTCAAATTCATACCGTAAAAAGATACAACCAAATAGTAATCTAATCTGCCAAATTTATTCCGATCCAAACAATCACAGTACTTCCTTCGTCAAGTCATTTCAGAATATATATCCCGCAACTGTGCTTATTTCTCTTTCTTTGTCACTTCACTTTCTAGGTTTGATCCCCACATAACTTAAGTACTACTCATGTTAATAAACCTTTTGACCAAAAAAAAAAAAAAACTAACTCCACACTAATTTAATTCAATTAATCAATGCAGTAGGAATATCCAAGTAAAAACCAGAGCTCGTTAGGTGCAACCCAACGTGATGGTACTATGGATGGCCTCCTCGAGTTTCTTAATTCAACTGTGTGCACTGTTACCAAATTATTGAGAATCTAGCCAAAAAAAAAAAAAGAAAAAAAGAGAAGGTGAATAAAGAAATGAAAACAATACTTGATCACGATGTAAGAATTGTTGTCCTCAAACGATAATTGTCTCCTCCACCAAAGCTTTTAAGGATTAAATGACAAATAGTTTGTAGGATTTCAAGCCTCGAAATGAAGAACACCAAAAGTTTAAGTGATTCTTCAAAAAATAGAACGAGTAAAATTGTATAATTTGATTATGTGATGAACAAAATTTGACCAAAGTTTTGGATGAATA
>CAIGRN010124020.1:0-12493 GCA_903798345.1 Fraxinus anomala | reverse complement strand
TTTTTATTTTTATTTTTTGTTAAACAAAATCATTTTTGTAGTCTTTTCTGCTCTTGTTCCAAAGTTGCAGAAAATATGAAAATCTATGTTCCATCATGATATGAGTTTTAAAATCTTTCTTTCAAACTTACACCAGCATAAATTATGAATAACTTAGGGAAGTTTCTTTTATCTTATTTTTTGATATTCGGAATTGGAAATTTGAAAATGTAAATTCTTATGCTTATGATCTCCAAGATCATAGGTGTTTCCTTGAGCTTGTATTTACTGGTATTTTGCTTTATAAATATCTACGACATTCTACGCGCAGCTCTCTGCTTCTGCTTGTAATGGCTGGACAATGGTCATTGTAGAGAAACCTTTTAGTCGGGATTCGAAATCCTCAGCTGCTTTGACTAGAGATTTCAAGCAATATTTGGAGGACCAAATTTTTAGGTGAATTTTTTTGTTTTTCATGAAATTGATCTTGATTCCTTGCTTGAATGGGAAATATAATCAGTGGTAGGATCTTCTAAATTGCTAATACTTGATTTTTTTTTTTTTTTTTGTCCTTACAGGATTGATCGCTATCTTGGGATAGAGCTAGTAGAGAATCTTTCTGTCTTGTGCTTCTCAAACCTTATCTTCGAAACCTTATGGTCAAGACATTATATAAAGAACGTGCAGTTAATATTCTCTGAAGATTTTGGCACTGAAGGAAGGAGAGGGTAATTTGTCTTGTCAATGGCCTCAAACTAATCTGGATTAGATGCATATAAAGAATGTACATTATTTTTTTTAAATTTTTTGTTTTCTACCAGTTACTTCGATCATTATGGAATAAATGGAGACATAATGCAAAATCATCTACTNTCGATCATTATGGAATAAATGGAGACATAATGCAAAATCATCTACTCCAAATACTGGCCCTCTTTGCCATGGAAACACTTGTTAGCTAGGATACAGAAGATATCACAAACGAAAAGGTTTTTGCCTCTCTGTGCACACCTATTTATTAGCTAATCTGATGTTTCCAGATCTCTGGTAATTCTTGATCGATGATAGATTAAAGTTTTGCGTTCCATGAGGCCCTTGCGCTTTCATGATGTGGTTTTTGGGCAATACAAGTCATAAAAAAGCAGCTGTCACATGTCAAGTATATACTGATGACAAAACTGTACCTAAAGGCAGCTTTAACTTCTGCTGCAGCTGCACTATTCATTGATGATGCAAGATGGGATGGGGTGCCCGTTCTAATGAAAGCTGGAAAAGCTTTGCATAATAAGAGGTCAAAAAATACCAAAAACAAACATGGCATTGTTTGTTTATGATTTTTGAATTTCCAATGTAAGAATGATTTCCTTATTTGCGTCGTAAGGGCTGAGATAAGGGTTCCGTTCAGATATTTTCCTTGTAATCTATACAATCGAAATTTCAAGATCGATCTTGACCGAGCAACATGAGTTTGTCATTCATGTCCAACTTGATGAAGCTATTTATTTGAAGATTAATAAAAAAGTCACTGTATAACACCCGCACCCGAATTTCTTAGTCTAATTATGAGAATTGAAAATTTGGGAGCTCATTTGAGGGTTAATCCATTTTCTAGGACCTTGTAGCAAACTTAGTACAAAAGTAGCTGTCACATGTCCAGTATATACTTAGTGTATATACCAACTCACTTGCCATTCATTATAACAACTTAAGAGCATTCAACTGAGATTCTTTTGAGTAAAATTATATTGATTTCTCATCTCATTTATTATTATCAAATCATTTAGCTTTGAAAAACTTTTGATCAAAATAACTTTTGAAATCTACTCATCAAAGTTTTTCATTTGAAAAATATTCTTTTTAAAATTATATTGATTTCTCATATTATTTATTATTATTAAATCATTTTAGCCTCCGTTTGTTTGCCATTTTCAGGAAAAAAAAAATGCATTTTTTGGTCAAATCAAGCATATCCGCTACAATAACTTTGTAATGATTTCAATTTCATATATTTCTGCAGTTTCGATTTTGCCCTTCCATGGGAAGGTGAGAGTTGAAAGGCAAAAGTGAATGCATTTGATTTGGGTAAAGGGTATAATCGGCCACACATTCTGCTATCTCACTATTTGTACAGTGATTATTGTACTTGGATGTCAGCCAACACTGTTCCAACGTTCAAAGTTTTTATACATTTTCAGAAGAAAAAAAATGCCCCAAACAAGGGCTTAGTTTTGAAAAACTTTTGATCAAATTAACTTTTGAAATTGATTCTACACATCAAAGTTTTTTATACCTAACACTTGAGCGTCATTTATTGTTATTTATTAAAGTGTTAGCTTATTTCTCTCTTGGTAAGTAATTGTGATCATATCATTTATTAAGAGAGAAGTTTCAATTTGTAAAATCAATTTTCTTTAAACTTGAGGGTCGAGTTGAGGTCTCGTAAATCTCAACGTTGTCTAAGGATCGGTACTCCTTGTTTGTAAGTCACCAGAAGCTTTGTAAATGGTTGGATCACACCACAAATCAGTCAACATAGTGAAATTGGTATTGCTCGTGCCTAAGAGTTTGGTAACGGATGACGTGGATCATTGTGTTGGATCGAACCTCCATAATTATATTGTTTGCATTATCTGTCAATCTTTACTTATTGCTTTCATATTCGGCTTATTAGTTGAATTAATCTATCTAGTTATTACGTGCTTGATTTTAGATTAATTTTTCGAAAAAGTTCTAAAAACCAATTCACCCCCTTTTGGTTAGCAATTCTTAGGCTATCAAATGTGACATTTATACGAACCACAAAAGCCTCAAGTACATCTTCACTCAAAAGGAGTTGAATATGAGACAGAGAAGGTGGCATGAGTTAGTAAATGATTACGATTGTGAAATTCATTATCACCCACGCAAGGGGAATGTGGTAGCTGATGCCTTGAGTCAGAAAAGGACAAATCAATTAGCTATGTTGACTACGCATGAACCACTATGGAGAGAATTTGAGAGATTGAATCTCGAGGTTGTCACCAATCAGCCAAGTGTGGTCGTTCAAGTAACAACTTTCTCTATCTGACATATACTCCGTGACAGAATTAAAAGACATCAAAAGGGTGACTAGTCTTTTAAGTATATTAAGTCTGAGATTTAACTTAGAAAAGCAGAAGGATTTCACCATAGCTGAAGATAAAACATTATATTATCATGGATTAATGTGTGCATCGAATTTCGAGGAATTGAAAAAAGAGATTCTGGAGGAAGCTCACTCCTCTCTTTATTCAGTACACTCGGGAGGCACAAAGTTGTACAAGGATTTGAAGGCAGTATTTTGGTGGGAAGGTATGAAGAGGGATATAGCTGAGTATGTCAACAAATGTTTGGTATGTCAGCAAGTGAACGCCGAACACCAACGACTGTCAGGGTTACTTGAACCATTGGAAGTCCCAGAGTGGAAGTTGGAGCATTTAACTATAGATTTCATGATTGGTTTTCCCAGGTCAGCAAGAGACCACAATGCTATTTGGGTCATAGTGGATCGACTCACCAAATCGGCTCATTTCTTGCTGGTTTGGATGACGTTTACTATGGACCAGTTCGCACTGTTATATATGAATGAGATAGTAAGGTTACATGGTGTGCATGTTTCTATCATATCAGATTAAGCTCCAAGGTTCACATCGAACTTTTAGAAAAGTCTACACCGAGCTATGAGAACTAAACTAAAGTTTAGTACGACATTCCATCCTCAGACCGATGGGTAGTTTGAGCGGACAATTCAAACTTTGGAGGACATGCTTCGGACATGTATACTCGAGTTTGGGAGATAATGGGATAAACATTTACAATTAGTTGAGTTCTCATACAACAATAGTTACCACACTTCAATTGAGATGGCACCATACGAAACATTGTATGGGAGAAAGTGTAGATCACCAGTTCATTGGGATGAAATCAGTGAGCAAAAAATTTTGGGGCCAGAGATTATTGAGCAAACGGTGCATGCAATTGTGAAAATTCACGCCAATATGAAAATTGCCTAGGATAGACAAAAGAGTTATACGGATAGAAAGAAAAAGGGTCTAAAATTTTCAATTGGTGATAAGGTATTCCTCAAAGTGGCACCAATGAAAGGAGTGCTACGTTTTGCAAGAATGGTAAGTTGCGACCAAGGTTTATTGGCCCGTTGGAGATATTGCAACGTATCGGGAACGTTGCATATCAGTTAGCATTACCTCCAGAACTTTCAACTGTACATGACGTCTTCCATGTGTTAATGCTTCGGAAGTACGTCCCTGATCCGAGTCATGTGGTCAACCATCAATCTATGGAATTATAGTGAGGTTTGAGCTAAGAAAAAGTACCAATAAGAATTGTTAATCAGAAATTTCAAGCCATCAGGAACAAAGTGATCCCGCTAGTAAAAGTACAGTGGCGTAATCACTAGTTTGAAGAGGCCACGTGGGAGGGAGGGGTGGAGATGCGGGCCACGTACCCACAACTTTTCGATGAATTTCAAGGTAAATTTTGAAGACGAAATTTATTTTTAGGAGGGTAGATTATAACACCTGCATCNTTTTTTTTTTTTTTTTTTTTTGTCATATTTATAATTGACCAAACAAAGGGTAATGTATAATGTGAATGCATGTGTATATAAAATGTAGTATTCATATGAGAAATGAGAAATGTGGGAGAGATTTTTGTTCATTTCACAAATTTCAAGGAACAATTTTCAGTGCTAGAATTAATAGCATTTCCACCATCACGGGTTTTTCCTTAATGATACATGTCTAGTCTTGTCCTATTTAAGCCCCTCATTCACATTCACATGCTACCACTCACTATTATTTTTTTAGTCCAATTAATATACACATATACATGCACATAGTCGAGGTGGAAATTGTAAGAGGGATCAAACAATTTTATTCGATCTTTATTACTCTTTCTTTTAAATTTTACGGTTAGTACACTACCTACATTTAGATTATTAATATGTTATAAGTTTCAAGAAAATTATTATGGGTCCCATATGGTACAATATGATTATGATTATGTTAAGGAGGTCTGAGTTTAGTAGCGCTACACATAAGAATTCTTATTACCCATGTTCGGTAAAATTCTTGTGTCTCCATTATGTTGATTATGATTGTTATGCTCCTTTAAGTTATACACGATAATAATTCACGGCATGCTTATGGAGATTTTATAAATCTCACTACATGATATTTCTCCTTTTAGGCAATTGATGGTTCGAGATAGTCAACGTGGAGATGGCAACGGGTTAGAATTAATAAATTATATTGTGTTTGAAACATAACTTTTAAGTTTCATTTTTTTATTATTCATTTTTTTTTTTTTTTGCTATATTAAGACATTATTTAGGCTATGTTTACGTCAATGTATTCTTCTTTAATATTAAGATTTCGCAATTAATTATTGAAGTTAAAACCGTTTTTATTTTTTATTGAGTAAAATCTTTTCTTGTTACTATTTAAGTTCCTATAAAAATCGAATTTTATTTAGTGGCACTCGAATAGTTAAGGATTCGGGTTGTCACACACTGGCTTGGGAATGAGATTAGATAGGAGTAATCTTAGTCTTCTATACAAAGCAAGATATTGATGAGATAATTCAATTTTAGGTCTGTAAAATATTGAATTTGTATTATGATTTGTCGTGGCAGTGAACAATGCCTAAATCAAGCGACTTTCTGTGGCATATCTTGTGCCGGCTATTTACATAAAAGTTTTTGTTTTTGAATCGTGTTCTTTGGATTTAATATCTAGATCTATGACTAGTAGTAATTTTTTTTTTTTTTGTGTCTTATTAGATACTCCAATGAGATCCCAGATGCATATGAGATACTTCTTTTGCCATTGAAGGTGAAATGAGACTTTTCATTTAAAGTGACAAATTGGATGCTACTTGGTCCCTCTTTACTCCTGTGTTGAAGGAATTTGAGGAGAAGATAATTATTCCGGAGTACTATCCTCGTGGAAGTCGAGGTCCAGTTGGGGCTCATTACCTTGCAGCCAGATACAATGTTAAATGGGGCGATTTTGGGGTTATCGAATGATGTTGATTGTTGAGGCCATTGTCTAATGTTATAATTGCAAAGGAAATAATGCTAACAGAGAGAATGCTTGCTGAAAGGAATTTTTTGTTTATTCACTTTTCTGTGCTTTTACAAAGAATTCTACCACATATATAACTATACAATGCTGTGTTAAAAATAAAGAATTTGTTACAATTGTTACAAGAAAAATACACACGGCAGCCTCAAGCATGTGCTCCAACAGAATGCATGTAAACATGTTGGTAATGCTCAGCTTCCAGATTCCTTTTCCTTCTAGATGCTTCTCTCCATGTTTGATGCTGATATCATTCATCTTCATGACTGTATGGACACGTCATTGGCCAGCTGTTTGGGTCGATCTTCATCATTTAACAGCCCTCCGCAAGATGGAGAGTGGATATTGACTACTCCAATCTTGTTCATGTGTGAGTAAAGACTAGAGGAGTTCAAAGCCTTGGTTAACATGTCTACCACTTGAGAATTAGTATGGACATACTTAGTAGTGATGCTTCCACTTTGTATCTTGTCTCGAACGAGGTGGCAATCAATTTCTATGTGCTTGGTTCTTTTGTGGAAAACAGGATTGGTGGCAATATAGATGGCAGACTTGTTATCGCATTATAATCTTGATGGCTGGCTATGTTTAATCTGCAAAGCTTCAAGTAGGAATCTCATCCATGTTAATTCACAACATACTTGTGTCATTGCTCTGTACTCAAGTTCAGAGGATGATCTTGAAACCACACCTTATTTCTTTGATTTCTATGACACTAATGATGATCCTATGAAAACACAATAACCTGTCACAGATCTCCTAGTGTCTGGACAAGCTCCCCAATTTGAATCCGGACCTTTTAGCTAGAGTTCTGATGTAGAAGAATAAAATAGTCCCTGACCTGGCACCTTCTTGAGATATCTTAATACTTTGTGTGCTGCATGAAGATGTGGCACTCTTGGCTTGTCCATGTATTGACTCAATAACTGAATTGAGTAAGATAAATTTGGTCTTGTTATAGTTAGGTACAACAGTCGCCCTATCAACCTTCTGTAGATGGAAGGATCAGCAAGTAAATCCCTTGTGTCTTGGCCAGCTTAATATTTGATCAAGAAGTATCTTGGATGGTGCTGAGCCTATGGTGCCCGAGTCTCTTAAAATATCCAGAGCATATTTTCTTTGACAAATGTATATTCCACGTTCTGATCTTACTACCTCAATCTCATAAAATACTTCAGCTTTCCCAAATCTTTGATCTTGAACTTTGCATCAAGAGTAGCCTTCAGGTTGTTGATGGTATCCATACAATTTCCTGCTAAGATAACATCATCAACATACACTAGAATAGCTGTAAATAAGTCTTAAGTAGTTTTGGTGAATAGGCTATAATTTTCTCTTGATTGAGTGAAACCATGTTGGATGATAAAACCAGATAACTTTGAGTACCATTGTCGTGAGGCCTGCTTAAGTTCATACATACTTTTGCGAAGTTTGCAAACTTTTGAACTCCCATTACTAGCATATCCCGGTGGTAGTTGCATATAAACTTTCTCATCCAAATCCCTGTGTAGAAAGGAGTTATTAACATCTAATTGATATAAGAACCATCCCTTTATAGCTGCAAGGGCAAGCAAAAAGTTTCATGATAATCTTGACCTTCTAGTTGTGTGTACCCCTTTGCAACTAGCCCAACTTTGTATCTTTCAATACTTCCGTCAGCATTAAACTTTATTTTATATACCCATTTACACCCTATTGCCTCTTTATCATGTGGAAAATCAACAATAAGACATGTATCATTTAATTCAAGTGCCTCAACCTCAGCTCTCATGGCCTCACACCATTCAGGGTAGTTGACAGCTTCTTGATCATTTTTTGGTTCAGTTTGCGAAGTTATGGATGTGACAAAGGCTTTATGAGGGATAGACAACTTATCATATGATATGTTAGCACTAAGAGGATAAGGAGTACCTGAATGAATTGAACATTCTGCCTTGTCCAAGTTCTGGAATGGAATCAATGAAGTGGCATGTTGACATATAAATTCCTGCAGATGCATGGGAGGTTTCCTGATTCTGGTAGATTTTCTTGGTAAGTGAGGAGTCCTTTGATCTGTCTCTATGTCTGCCATATGTAAATATGTCTGTTGCATGGTCTGATCAGTTTGAGGATCTGTTGGACCAATGTCCTCAATGTCTTTTATAGAACTAGAATCAGGTGAGGGTTGGCTGTTGAATTCTATGGATTCTAGAGATGTGTAATTATATGGAGTAGAGGTAAGAGGGTTTTGAGGAAAGCACAAATCAGTGGGATTTGGCATATCATTAACCTTTGTAGTTTCTTTAGAAGGGAATAAGGTTTCATGAAAAACTACATTTCTAGATAAGAAAATTTTCTTGGTTTCCAGATCAATGAGTTTGTATCCTTCAATTCCAAAAGGATATCACAAAAAAACACATCTCCTAGCTCTAGAATCCAATTTATGTCTGCCTTGTGTGAGGGTTGTGGCAAAGGCTAGACAACCAAACATTTTGAGATGCAAATATGTAGGCCTTTTCTGGAACAGAAGTTCAAATGGACTCTTGTGATTTAAAATAGTTGAAAGAGTTCTATTAATAAGATAGACTGTAGTCAAGACACAATCATTCCAATATTTTAGTGAAATACCACTTTGGAACCTTAGGGATCTTGCAACATTCAAAATGTGTTGATGTTTCCTCTCAACTATGGCATTTTGTTGAGGGGTTTCAACACATGTTTTCTGATGTATTATCCCATTTTCAAGATAAAATTGTTTCATGTCAAATTTCCCCTCCCCCCCTCATTATCACTTCGAATAACTTTTACCTTGGTTTCAAATTGTGTTTCAATCATATCACAAAAATTTTGTAACATGTTTGAGGCATCAGATTTTAATTTCAACATGTACACCCAGGTGCATCTGTTGAAATCATCTACTATTGTTAGGAAATAACAAGATCCATCATAGCTCATTTCATTGCAAGGTCCCCAANTATAGGAAGAAGCCCTCTCAAATAGAGATTTTTTCTTTCGACCATATTTCGATTGTTAATACGATATATAAGGACCGCTACTACAAAGAGTATTACACCCTTGATCGTGAAATATCGATTGCTTGTTGACCCCTGTGAATTGCGTGAAAGTAGGATACTCCAAATTCGGGGGTCAAAGAGTTTTAGAAAACGTTCTTGGTGGAAAAAAATGTGAATGAAAGATCCCACTGAATTGAATTGGGTCCATGAATCTAAGAAATAGTGAGAATTCTTGATCTCTCTCAATATCTCTCTCAATTCGAAAATCTAAATCAAAATATTTTCCTGATTTGTGTTGACTAACTAGAAAAGGGGGCTTGTGCATTTTAGCTAAGGGACAAACACAACATAGCTTGGAATCAGCCAACTTAGGAACTTCGTCTATGAAAGGAAGAACAAAATAAGAAGGATATCCTAATCTATAGTGCCAGACATCAAAATCTTCAGAGGTTTTGATAACAAAAGCTGAAATGGAGGGAGTTATTGCTAGATGAGTCAGTGCCTACTGAAGAGCTGTAGGAGAGACCTTTGCTTGCAGGATATGATAGAGGCCAGACTTCAATTCACCCATTCCAGTCAATGTCCAAGTCAAAAGGTCCTGTATGTAGCAGCAATTAGAGTGGAAAACAACACAACAATGTAGCTCATGAGTAAGTTTTCTAATAGATATTAAATTGAAAGTGATGGAAGGGACACAAAGCACGTCTTGAAGAACCAAGGTTTTTGTAATTTGGACCGTGCCAATCTGAGTTGCAGGCACAGTGTTTCCATTTGGTAAAGCTACTAAGCAAGTAGCCTGCCTTTTATCACAAGAAAAGAATGATGGTGAACATATCATATGATCTGTTGCACCTGTATCCAAAATCCAAGAAATATAGCTGTTATTTATGGATTTAGTCTTAGTGCTTGACAAACAATAAAGTATACCAGAAAGCTTTGAAGCGAGATTGTCTGAAGTTGCAGTAACAATACTTTGAACTTGATTTGCTGAAGAAATGGAGGATTGACTATTTGATGGTTTGAGAATGGCCATGATTTGAGTGTACTGCTCCTGAGTTAAAGATACTTGACCTTTGTCATTTTGATGTTCCCGATTCAGAGGTATGAGAGTAGTAGTTTGGTTTGGTGTTGATCTGAACTTGTACTTTCCTTCATATTTGTGGCCCGGTGGATATCCAATTAATTTGAAACATTTATCTGGCTTGTGTCCTGGCATATGGCAATGAGAACACACTGGTCTATTGGGGTTGGCTTTGAAACATCTCTCAAGTGAGTGCCCTGCTATTTTACAGTAAGTACAATAATAACTGTCTTTCTTCTGTGATGGAGTATTCAGTCTCCCCTTGGCCAGTAAAGATAAGATCTTACTAACAGGGCTCTCTATAGAAATTTGTCGCCTCTTATCCTCTTGTTGGATGGTTGCATAAACTTCATTTAAGGTAGGAAATGTTTCATCAACAGAATTTGGGCTTTAAGATTCTTGTATGATTCATTTAATCCCATTAAGAACTTCATCACCCAGTCTCGTTGTTGATTTTGGATCACCACTTTCAAACCTCCACAAATACAATTGGGGATAGACTCATAGTTCAATAACTCGTCTAGAAGAGTTTTGAACTTAGAAAAATAGACACTTACATCATCCTGATTTTGTACCAGCATTATGATGGCTTGCTTAATTTCATAAATCCTAGGAGCATTTTGTTGTGCAAACCGCTGCTCCAGCCATAGCTGATGTGCCGTCTCAGCATACACAGTGCTGCAATTGATGTCCATTGCCATGGTTTTTTGTAGGTGATCACAATATCATTACATCTTAGCTAGTGTTCCATCAGTGGGTTGTTCGGTTCACAGAGGCTTCCATCTATAAATCCTAATTTGTTTTTGATTCTAAGAGCTCGTTTCATGGATCTTGCCCCAAGAGTAATAGTTGTTTGCTCCAACATATGTGTAACCAATATAGCTCCTGTGCTATCGTTGCTGCCAATGAAATAAAGAGTGCTTGAGTGTGTTGTCATGAGTTTTTGAATTGGATTCGGTATTAGGATTAATGTTTGGATTCTGATTTGCATTTGGGGAAGTGTTTGAGACCTCCATATTTGATTCAGCCATTGTTTGGCTCTGATACCATATAAGAAAACAAAGGAAGAATGCTAACAAAGAGAATGCTTGCTGAAAGGAATTTTTTGTATATTCACTTTTCTGTGTCTTATACAAAGAATTCTACCACATATATAACTATACAATGTTGTGTTAAAAATAAAGAATTTGTTACAATTGTTACAAGCAAAATAAACACGGCAGCCTCAAGCATGTGCTCCAACAGAATGAAGGTAAACATGCTGGTAATGCTCAGCTTCCAGATTCATTTTCAGATGCTTCTCTCCATGTTGGATGCTGATATCACTTATCTTCATGACTGTATGGATACGTCATTGGCCAGCTGTTTGGGTCGATCTTCATCATTTAACAAATGTTCAAAGCCAGGAAATTCTTCATTCCAGTTTCTTGGATTTAGTTAGGGGCTGAAGGAGACGTGGAGGTATAACCGGATTCAACTTTTCTTATCAATAATGGCTATTGGAAATGTGGGCCGTCTCTTCTTGTTTACCTAATTTTATGTCTTCATTTCACATGAGAATTAATCGGAAGTTACTCATTTGGCTTACTTATCTTAGAGGAAGTACGTGTTCTTTAAAGAAGTGCAGTAAGATAATACTCTTATAGTGTCTGTAATTGGCAAATTTGACTCGGTTAACTGAATGCAAAGGGATACCTTTTGGCTCCTATTGAAGACTGTGTTAGCCCCTTGTGACGCTTAATGGCTATGGCATGGGCGCTGCCTCTTTGGGGGTGCCCTTGCCAATGTCTTTGCTTGTCTCAATAAGCTAAGGATATCATATGTTTTTATCATGACAATGAAAGGCACAGGCCTTTTAGAACTTTGAAAGGCAAGTTTTCAAGAATCTGATAGTAGAAAAAGATGCCTGTAAGCATGTTTTGAAAAATTAATTTTAAATAATTTACTTTGGTTTAAAAATAAATAATTATTATTTTGGTCAAAACTGAAAATAAATAAGTTACTTATTTACAATTGTACGGCGGTGAATATCATCTTTTTGAATCAATTCAGATACAATTCTTCAAATAACCTTGTTCACAAATGTGATGTCAGTGATTATATCTTACTTTTAGTGAAAGGCTTGACTGCTATATATTAATTGATAGTTTCTTATGTCTCGATTACAATTTAAATTAGAAATATCTATCAAAGTGTTTCTAGAAAAAGCGAAAGTGATACAAATATTGTGTTTTTCATCATCGACAATTTCGGTAGATGCTAAATACAAAGATTTCTTAATGTTAATTTTAGTTTGAAAATTCCGAAAAAAAAAAAAAAAA
>CAIGRN010124018.1:0-11319 GCA_903798345.1 Fraxinus anomala | reverse complement strand
ATCATGTGTATGTAAATCATTATGTACATGTAGCACAACCGTTTTATTAATTGCATGCTAGTGTTTTGTACTTTTCATCTTTTCTGTTGTATACACATAATAGAACTTAAGTGTTGGTTTAAGCTACCAGTGACTATTGAGATAAGTTTGCACTATTAACTTTCTTATTTATAGTTTTTGAAGTTAATTTTGCTAACCAATCTTTATGACTTTTGATGCCGGGGTTGTCTGTCATTTTAGAACCCACAAGGTAATATTTTGCCCCTTGAAAAAATTGCTAGATGTGGGTGTGGTGAAAGATCGGGAATATCAAGTGTTAGGAAGTTGTAGCTTCCCCATGAATACTACAATTCTGCCATTTAAAAATCAGATTGATTCTATACAATGCTGGTGCCTGCTTACATTTATTTTCCAATGCTGTACAGTATCTAACCTTGTTTTGCATTGTTTGAATACCTGGAGTGTTGTATTTGAAGTATTGTGCGGGAAAAGTGAAGGTGGGGAAAAAGAAAAAAAATTCAGGCATATTTTGATTGAATGGGAAGCTGAAGTAAAAATGGGTAATAATTGAAGAAAAAGTAGTTGGATGGAAGTTACCCAAAAAATTCCAGTGCTCTTGTCTATTAAGAATTGCTGGAAGGGTTTCCTTGCAGGATATCCTCTCATTATTTTCTTGCCAATGAAATACATGTAAAGTTTGTAATACCCCACTTGAATACTTTCTTTTTGAGTCATCCAAATGGTTCCTTGCTGTTCTCTGTTTCTTTCCTATTTATTAATTTTTAAAATTAGGAGAGTGAATTGTATTGAGGGAGAGATGGTAAATACTAAGAAAAATAGGATATGGCCTCGATTGAAAAACTAAAAGCATCTTGCTGGCGTCATGCTCGTAATGTGGGTGTAATATTTTTTCCATTTTAATTGTGTATTATTGCTATGATGTGCCACGATTTCTCCCACTTTTGAATGTAATTCTTGGTTCCATGTGCAGGCAAGGAACTTTCGGTTTCATTGTGGTCTTGTATACGTTGCGGAACAAGGGTATATGCATTTATTATCTTTTTCGTTCGCCAATATATCTAGTATTCTTCTTTGATGTATGAATAGGGATGGCAATGAAGAGGGGTTGGGTGGGAAGACCATGCTGGCCATGCGTACCGTAAATGGGGCGGGTAAGGGGTGTAAAAATGAGATACACAAAAGATCACAGGGCATGCCCCGAGAGGGTATGGGGCCATCCTATCTGTGTGCTAACCCCGCTTCGCATAGCTGTAAAATTACTGAAGTACACCGTTTATTTTTATTACAAAATATATAGGCATATAAAGTTGAACAGAAATGATTTGGGTTTTACCCCCTCTTCATCAAGTTGCCCAGAATCTTCAGAAATCTGCACCTTGAAGATGATTTTTAGATGGAGATGGCTTGAGTACTAAGATGACATTTAAATCATTGTTTCTTGCCATATTGGATAAATTAGATTTTCATCTTCATCTTTTGAACTTTGATGTGTGTAAACTTTTCCTAGTTAATGTTGGTAGCTGATTTTGATTGAACATTTTTTATTGTTGGAACACTTTGTTTAGCTTTTATATTAATTGTGATTTACACTTATTTAGCCCCTGTTTAACGCTCTTTAAATTAAAACTCTTTATTTCTTATACTCATTTTCAACCACACATTCACACAATAAAATATTATGTACTTAAATCCGAATTTTTTTCCTACTTTTTAACCGCACATTCTCCAAAAAAAATTACTTTCAAAACATCATTTCCCCCCCATTTCTCTTTATAATGGCCATCATACAGGGGCTTATATTAAATAATATGATCAGGGAATACAATACAAAAATCAATAATTTTGACTGAAATATAAAGGAATAAAAATGAGTGGATTGCTTAAACAGTCGCCTGATGGGGATGGCAAGCAGGTTTGGGTGGGGAATGTGGCAAGGTTTTGAGAAGTCCATTCCCTTCACATTGCCATCCCTATGTAAGATTATATGGATGCTAGTTATTTTGGTATCTGCTTTTTAATTAGAAACAATCAAGTTAAAGAGAGAGGTTTCCTTATGATTCCCATCTCGAGTGGAGAAAATTCTACCTCATTTCTATAGTGATATTTTTTATTTACAAGAAAGAATGAATGGTTCCCATTATCATTTACAGATATATGCTATTTAGAGCTGGAGTTCCACGCCATGCTATCATTAAGAAGTTTGCTGGTGAAGACATATCAAGTGTTGACGACCTTGTATCTGTGCTCTCTAAGTTGTCCAGAGGTGCAAGAGTACCATTGGAATATATAAGCCACACAGATCGTCACCGAAGAAAGGTAGATGTCACTTCTCTTGAAGTCTAGTTTGAGATGTCACTTAATATTTTTTAGACTTTCTGTTTCTTTGATAAAATTTGATTGTTGAGTGACGCATAACTTAGTTTTACGATGTGGAAGTCATGGTAAAGGACTAAGTAGCACCAAAACAAGAAAAAAGTAGATGAATTGAACTTTTAAGACAAAAAATTAATTTTTATTTATAATAAACTTCTGATTGAGCAGAATAAATTTTTATCATTAAGGCTTTCATGAGACATTGCTACTTTGGCAATTTTGATGTCTTTGGACATTCTACACTACATTATCCTGACTTGTTTAGTTCTTAAATTTGATAGTTGAAATTTCTTAGAATTGTGTGTCCTAAAAAAGTGAAAGTGTTTTATTTGCAGTACATATGATATATTTTTAGTGGACAAAAATAAACATACTGATGTTCTTGGGACCCTCCTCACATATATCGAATCTGGTTCATCTTTTCGTAGATAAAGCTAGATTCTGGGCACTCTATTTCCTCTGAACAATTGATAAATAGTGGACTACAAAACATGCTTGATTGAATGTTTCGCTAGCATCCAAAGCTAGAAAGTTTCTCTAGGTTGTGTTTCCTGCTTTCCTTTGGTTGAGTTCATTTTCTTATAATTGTGAACTGGAGTTTATGCCCACTGCATACCAAAGATAAACATAATGATGTTCTTGGGGGTCTCCCTTCACATCTCTCAAAACTGGGCAGTTTTTTGTTTATGTAGTGAACATACAACTAGAATATCGATAGTTTTTACTTCTCAAAACAATTAATCAATATAGGACATTGTGTAATATGCTTGATCGAACGAAGCATTATTATCCAAGGCTAGAAAGTGTCTCCAGGTCGTCTTTCTGCCTCCCTCTGGTCGAGCTTGTATTTATCATAAGATGATAGCCATGAGTTTCCTATTCTATGTTTATCGCTATGTATACTTCTAAGTATTAAGTGCCATACACCTACCTTACCTACCTTAAGATAAGGTTTATACTTGTTTTGGTGGTTTTCGTCTTTTTGAATTTATGAACTATGCTTTTGTATGCTCATTATTCTTTTCCTTTTCTGCTGATATAACCACATTATTCTGTTTCCAAGTATCAAGTAGCGTACACCTAGCTTAAGCTAAAGCGGAGACTGGTTTTAGTGGTTCCTGAATTGATTATGCTTTGCATACTCATTATTCTTTTCAATTCTCTACTGATATAACCACATATTAAATATGCATTTTAGATAATGATGCTTGTATAGATGTATCTAAGATGTATAGCTGACTATTGCAAGAGTAATTGGAAGATTTTCTTTAACATTTCTTTTTTGCTGCAGTCTGTCCTAGTCACTGTTGACCGCCATGAGTGGTATGCCCCTCCTCAAATATACACTCGTAATGACAATTCTGGTTTATGGAATGTAAAGCCGGCTTTGCCAATCAACTCTCCACTTCTATCATCTACCATCAATCCCATTAAACAAGATCTAGCAAGCACGACTATTTCATCGGGTACTATTTCTGTTTCTCCAATGGAACAAACACATCACCATGTCAACCAAGAACCATTGGATGGCGTTACCAGTATGGAGACTAGCTGTGAACATGTTGCTGATGGACCACATTGTGAGGATGAATCTGATGCTGGATCTAAAAAAAGGAGGGTGGAGGAGGATACATCTGCTGATGGTTCCATACTGCCTGATTCCTTACATGAGCTGGTGGAAGAAAGATTAGAGGACTCTGGAACAGCAACAGATGCTGTTTTGAGAGATTATCAAGGTGGGATAGCTGTAGCAGCTAATGCTTCGCCGGAGCGTGTGTTAGAACCAACCCTTGTGATGTTTGAGGTAACATGATAAAATTATTTTAGTGTGTTCTGTGTTTGTGCTTGCTTTTCATTCTCTTAGTCAGGGTGAAATTCTGCACGAAATTTAATTTAGGTTCAAATGGGTTATATGCATACTCTATTGATGGAGATTACTTGTGGAAGAAATAATGAAGAGGGAAGGGATGAAAGTTCAAGAGGAATAGGGAGTTGGTATAGCAAAGGCTGAGGGCTAGGAGCCATTGTGAGGCAGACTGTTGAAATGGGAAACAGGAGGGATCTGGGTTCTAACCGCATCAAAATGCAGCAACCACGGTTGCTCTGTTTTTCCTCCAATTCAAACTTACAATATTCTCAGAATTCCCCGCCTGTTTGAAGGCTGATCTAGTGTAGTATTCATTTTGAGACCTTTTGTCAAGGTTCTTTTGAATGTTTTCCATCAATATTTGATCTCCGTAGAAAGGGTTTAGAGGAAAAAGAGAAGTAGACCAAAATAACATGGCTTGAGGTGGTGGAAAAAGATTTTAAGTTCCTCCTGCCTTTGGATTGCAGAGACTGGAAAATGTAGCTGACCAAGTTCAATGTGAACAAAGCTAGGTTCTTCTTGTATTTTTTTTTTTAAATTGATGATGTACTTCCATTTGTATAATCAATTTAAATGACTCATGGTTACTGTTTATGCTTGCATTGTTTTCATGTATATTCACATGCAGTATGCACTGTTCAAGGGTTTAGATCAGTAATTGATTTTTAGGTTTCATCGTAAACCTCACTGGTTACTTTATTTCGTAAACTAAATGTTCAAATCAATAAAATAGCTTTTCGGTTTTTCAAAATTTTCAGGTTCATGTACCAACATCATGTATGGTTGATTGTGTCCACTCGCAACATTTCTTTGGCACTGGAGTCATCATATATCACTCTCAAAATATGGGATTGGTTGCAGTTGATAAAAACACGGTGGCGGTGTCTGTCTCTGATGTGATGTTGTCTTTTGCTGCTTATCCAATTGAAATTCCTGGCGAGGTAATTTCAAATCTTTTAAGCTGTGGATACAGTTGTTGTGTGTTGCTATTAAGCAATGCAATCATCTTTTGTAGGTTGTCTTTCTCCATCCTGTGCACAATTTTGCTCTTGTTGCATATGATCCTTCCTTGCTAGGTGATGGTGTTTCTGTAGTTCGAGCTGCTGAACTCCTCCCCGGTATGTTTTCAAATTGCATCGACACATCTGCTTCACATTTCTCTTCCATCCTCCCCTATTGGTGCATTTGTAGATCGTTAAATGTGGTTTACATTTGGGATAGAAACATCCCTGCCTCTCAACAAATAGAACCTCTATGATTACTTTTATTTGACAACATCCACCCCGAGATATCCTCAGCATTTCGTCCTTTCACCCCCATAGAAATTTTGGTTTAAATGGATTTCGAAGCTAAATAATGATGCGAGAATGCTGCAAGATGGAGATTTTACTTCGTAAATGGACCTAAGTTAGAAATGGACCTAAGTTAGAAGACAAGCTAATAAGGACACAGGACTTCAAAATGGAATGAAGCGAGCAATTTTGGATGTTAAGAAACTTGGAATCCTATGTCTCTTGCATGCTTTTGGGTTGCCAGAATTCACAGCAGGTGTCAGATACTAGTCACCTCTCGGATATCAACCTTCTATTTAGCCTATATTTGGGAAGAATTTATAGGCGGTTTAATTTTTTAAATAGATAGAATTAAGTTGTGGATAAGTGAGTAGTATTTGTGGGTGCATTGAAACGTGTGATTGAAAATGAAGTTAGACCATTTATAAATGTTTTATAAATTTTGCCAAATGGAGGCTAATATGTTGTGGTTAATGGTCTATCCTATTGTTAAATGTTGTATTTCACGTCTCAGTGAGACCAGCCATTCAGCTGATCGTTCAGGCCTTACCAAAACTGGATCTTTTTTCATTTTGGTTTTTCAACGTGTTTATATCAATTCATTTTGGTTTACATCAATATGATATTTCTCATAATGTGGATTTTGGGTAAGCAGATTACAATTCAACTCGTAGTCCTCAATGTTTATTATTTATATGCGAACTGTTCATATTTGTTTGGAAAAGCAATTTTTTATTACTGGTGGAAGGTTGATCGTATCCTAATCCATTGCTGCCTGTTTAGTATGCCCGGTTGAATTGAATTTTATATTTCTTTCTTATTTGGAAACACTATTTGATTAAATTCAGAACCTGCACTGTGTCGTGGAGATTCTGTCTATCTAGTGGGTTTGAGTAGGAGTCTACAGGCTACTTCGAGGAAATCCTTTGTCACCAATCCTTGTGCTGCTCTAAATATTGGTTCTGCTGATTGTCCCCGATACAGAGCAATCAATATGGAAGTAATCGAGCTTGATACAGGTAATTGACATCACCTTGTTATTTGTTCTTAGACGTTGCTATCTATTCTTCTGCAGATTCCTCTTTTTTCCTGTTCCCCTGTCCTTGGGGACTGAATGCTGTGGCAATCACTGTGTCTGTGCTTTAGATTTTGGTAGTACATTTTCTGGTGTTATAGCTGATGAGCAAGGACGGGTTCAAGCAATATGGGGAAGCTTCTCAACTCAGGTTTGTGCTTTTCACTGCTTCTGGAGTTTGTATGGGCTTCTACATTGCATAAACATGCCGAATTGTTACATTTTATATTCCAACTTCCAGCTCAAGTACGGTTGCAGTTCATCTGAAGACCATCAATTTGTTCGAGGGATTCCAATTTATACAATCAACAAAATTCTTGGCAAAATCCTAAATGGTTCAGAAGGACCTACTCTCCTTATAAATGAAGTCAAAAGGCCAATGCCGCTTGTAAGAATATTAGAGGTTGAACTTTACCCCACTTTGCTTTCTAAAGCTCGCAGTTTCGGATTGACTGATTCTTGGATTCAGGTAGTCTATTCTACTTTGAGAAGTTCTTTTTTTTTTTCCTCCTCTAAGGAGTTAGTATTTCATTGTTCTCTTTCTTTGGTGGGTTCAAAGGGTTTAAATTCTAGTTTGAAATGAATGCAGAATTTAACATGAAGCAATGAAGATGACACAATGAGTATTCCGATGTCTTTAACGTTTGCATATGCATTTTGATATGTGCTCAGTTTGATTGTATCACATTAATCATTTTACCAATTATATTATTGAAGATATTTAACATATTTTGCTAAGATCGGCACCGCATAAAGTTTTGGTACATCTTTTTCAGGCACTTGTGAAGAAAGATCCTATTAGACGTCAAGTTTTAAGGGTTAAAGGTTGCTTCGCAGGTTCCAAAGCTGAAAGTCTACTAGAACAGGGTGACATGGTTTTGGCAATTAATAAAGAGCCAGTTACATGCTTTCGGGACATAGAAGATGCCTGTCAAGAACTAGATAGGTGTAATGACAGTAATGAGAAGCTTAAGATGACAATTTTTCGCCAGGTATGCATATCGAGCAGTTTCAGCTATTTGGTATTTTACTTTTCAATATAAAATTTAACTGGAAACTTGTTAAATCATATCTTGTTTGGATACTCTTTCTTCAGTTAGACTGTTGGACCTTTTCGTTATTGATTATCATCTGTCATCCATATGGGTTTTCCAGGGTCATGAAATGGAACTATTGGTGGGAACAGATGTGAGGGATGGAATTGGAACCACGCGTGTGATAAATTGGTGTGGATGTATAGTCCAGGATCCTCATCCTGCTGTACGAGCTCTTGGATATTTACCTGAAGAAGGACATGGCGTATATGTGGCACGGTAAGGTTCATAGCACAAGCTACTTAGTTGATATTATTTTATTTGGCCAGCACTGATTTTGAGCAAGTACTATAGAAAATACTTGTAGGGTTCTTTGATGGATTGAGAATTAACTTGGCTAATAAGTGAATTGGAAAAGCTAGTTGAGTTTCTATCCTTGGTTACCATAGGACGCCAAAACAAGAAGGCACTTGACAGGGTTTCCTTGTAACTCCTGTCTGAACTAAACCCCTCAGCAGAGGCTAGGTTCTGCAAAAATGTCCCTTTTCTGCTAAATACGATTCAAATGTACAATTCAAATACATAATTTGAACTTTGAATGGTAAATGTAGTCGGATTACTTAAATTATAAAGATCTGTGTGAATAAAAGCTAATGACTGGTGAGCAATCTTTTCAGGTGGTGTCACGGGAGTCCAGTGCATCGATACGGTTTATATGCTCTTCAATGGATTGTCGAAGTCAACGGAAAACCAATTCCTGATTTGGATGCTTTTGTTACTGTGACCAAGGTACGCCTCAGTTAATAAAAGGCACTTGCAAAACCCATCTGAAATACAAGGGGTTCTCGTGCTAAAGCATTGCAGCCCTGATTCTTGAAACATTTCATCATTCTATTTGTAAACCAACAGGAAATAGAACACGGGGAATTTGTTCGTGTGAGAACTGTTCACTTGAACGGGAAGCCTCGGGTGCTTACACTGAAGCAGGATTTGCACTACTGGCCTACATGGGAACTGAGATTTGATCCTGAAACTGCAGTATGGAGTCGCAAGACAATTAAAGCATTAGATTGTAGCACTGCGTGATCATAGGTTTCTCCCAAGAAATGAATAACTGGTCTCATTGGTAACTGTAGGATTTGAGCTGGCTGTATACATGTTTATTATACTAGGGAAGTTTCCTACAATTTGAGAATTAGAGAACGGTTATTGGGAAAATATTTGCGGACTCTATAATTACATATAGACAATGTAACAACTGCATCATGTTGAGTGGAGAAGTATAGTTTTTTTTTTTTTCACTTAATTTTTCTATTTGTTTCTTTCTATATGGAGATTTCCCAGGCTTAAAAAAAAATGCTTTCTAGGAGAAAAGAAAGCCAATATATATATATATTAAACATTTTTCCTGAAAATAGTATTTTCTTGCATTTTCAAGGTTTAGATGGATAACTCGAACTGAAAAAGCAGTACTTTTCGGTAAAAATTTTGACTAATGCAAAGATTATTTTCTGTACTTTGTGTTTTCTTTGTCACATCGCCAACGATATTACAACTAATGAATCTAATTACTCATCAAGTGTATCTAACAAATTAATATAATTAATCGTGGCATATAACTATGAAAGCAAGTAGCATAAATATTAAGAAAATGAAAAACAAATATAGAGTCTCGAGTTATTTAGCCCTGTTTAGGTTAGATAAAAACAAGATTTTCAGTATATTTGATAAAAATTGATTGAATGTACGATTAAAAACTTGTAGATCTTTGAGATTAAAATTAATTGTTGATTTTGATTTAGAATTTAATCATTTTTTTTTTTAAATTCAACCATACATGGATTTAGTTTCAAGAGATCAACGGTTAGATACCTCGATACAATCTTTGTCAAAGTTTTGATATCACTAAGATAATTGTTGTCTCGACTATACATCAAACAAGAAGGTTCTTTATGACAATAGCATTATAAATCGATGCAAACTTTCTAAAGTTACAGATTTTATTCACCAAACTCGTGGTTTTCTACTAGGTAAATCTTTGTTGAATTGTTTCTAAGAAAATAAGAGACGAGAGTGAAAATGTTGCTTAAATGATGCTCCTCGGTCGAAAATTTTAATGAATAAATTCTAACAAATTGTAGCTTGCAGAAGTATTGATGGAAAGTATATAAAAAAAAAAATTGGATTCAATAAATTCCAATAGGTATAATCCAAAACCCAAGAGATTAATAACAGTATATAAAATTTGCTATCCTATAATCCAAACGCTTAGCTTGACAAAACCGAAAGATCGAATCTTGCAATAATTAAGTAATCCAAATGATCACCTTAATTAAGGAGAAACCAGAACAAAAGTGGAAACGTCAAACTTGAAATCCAGAGAGTGGATTGCGTGAGAATTGTTGCCGCTGAACAGTGTCTACATGGCACGCCCGGAGGATTAAGGTAAATCCAGGGATAGTAAGGTAGAATAGGATTCGGCGGTGGAGGGATGGGATTGTTGCCGGTGGATCCCGGTGGAGGGATAGGATTGTTCTCGGGGACCGGTGGAGGGTTAACATTTGCTGGAGGAGGAAAAGTATAAGGTGGATAGGATGATGAAGGCGAAGGTCGCTCTAAACAGGGTGGTGGTGGTGACTGTCCCAGCACCGTCGGCGGCGGAGGCGGAGGCGGCGGTGGAGCATTTGGTGGTGCCGGATAGCAGGTAGGACACGAATGAGAGGATTTCACCATTCCCAGAAACAATACTGAAAACAGAATCATAGAGGCCAGTTTTTGGCCATAATCACTAGCCATTGTAAGAAAGATGATGACTGATGAACTATGAAAAACAGAGATATACAAATATATATAGAGAGAGCGATAAATTTAGGGTTTTAGAGCACTGTATATATACGAACTAGGGTTATATAGGTATGTAATGTACGTTTCCATATATATATATGGTGCAAGATCTTTGGTTGGTTTGAAATCTTAAATTTTCCAGTTTGTGCATCAGCTTCCATAAGAGAATTTATATTCTGCAGAATCCGATCTGTGGATGAAATGAACATATGTGGATTTTCTCAGTTAATTAATTAATACTTCCCGTTTTAGTCCTTTTTCCCTTTTTTATATTTATGCCACAAGTTTGCATGGATTCTGCATGTTCTTGTATGGACAGTTTGAAGATTTTCAATAATAACTGTAAAAAAGAATAAAATAAATCCTTAAATTAATGTCATCCTCATTCTAAACCTAGAGCCACTTTTTCTTTTTTCACTTCACTTGTTTACCATTTCAATCTATAGCAAAGAAATGAAAATGATGAACTAAAAGAGAATATAATAGTATTATGCCAAATTTAATCTTTCATAATTATTGTTTCGAATAATGATATTAATGATTCTCGGCAATAAAAGTATACGAGATCTCTATCGAGTAGCTAATTTGAAAGTGACATGTAGTTAAATTCGACATTCGATATTAGGGTAAAGATGAGCATGATTATGCGAATAAAGTGTACTCTCCATCTTCCAACGGGACAAGTTTATTTTATTTTATTTCACATATACGTGAAAGTCTAGCCAAGCCACCTCGTAAGCCTATTTTATATTTTACCGTTGTTTATCATGTATCACTTACATTAAAACCCTGTTCGAGGCCCTTTTTTTTTTT
>CAIGRN010124001.1:0-33330 GCA_903798345.1 Fraxinus anomala | reverse complement strand
CATAACTTTAGGGGGTCAATAATTAATTATTGAAAATTTTAGGAGTCAAAAATTAATTATGCGAAATTTTAGGGATCGAAAAATTAATTATTTAAAACTTTAGGGGTCAATTTAAATCAATTATGAACTTTCATGGGGCTTAATTACAAAAATCGGAACTTTAATGACCCAAATTAATTAATTTTCAAACTTTAGGGATTAAATTATTAAACTCGAAACTTTAAAATGCCCAATTGAGTGAATTATAACTTTAGGGGTTGAATAACCAAAGTTTTAAACTGTAGGGGCTGAAACATTAAACCATATACCCTAATTTAAAATTGCAAACTAGGGCTTCAAAACTTCAAATTTCCAGCCCAAGTCCCCCGCCCCGAAAATTTACCCGAGCCCCGCCCCATATCAGTCGAGCGACGAGCGCTGCTAGCTGTTGCTGTTGCAGTATCGCTGCAACAGCGTGGTGCTGCGTCGCCAGCAGCACCACGCGTAGCCACGCAATGCTGCGT
Organism: Fraxinus anomala; assembly: GCA_903798345.1. NCBI lineage: Eukaryota > Viridiplantae > Streptophyta > Magnoliopsida > Lamiales > Oleaceae > Fraxinus > Fraxinus anomala. Next base: position 32,827 of record CAIGRN010124001.1, on the reverse strand, counting down.
GCAACGCAGTACCATACGGTGCTGCCTTACTGTCGTGGGTGGTGCTGCTACGCTGCAGTGCCGCGTGGCTGTCGGAATTTTTTTTTTAAATCTGAAAATCCGAAATTTTGACCGAATAATTTTCAAATTTAACAAAATTAAAAATCGGAATTGTTAAATTCAAAAACAACGTAATTATCACAAGAATGAAATTAAAATTTCGATTCTCAATGATTCAACATAAAGTGGCTCTGATAGCATTTGTTGGATTAAAATAATATTTTTTTACCGTCATAAGAATCGTTCATGTTGAATCATCAAGAACTTGAGAACTGAAGCGGAAGCGTACCTGAATCAGACATGGTAATCGCAATGAACAAGTCCTGCGGTTTTAGTATTCTAGATCAACACATTGCTTCTTTATTTCTCTCTGAAGATGGGAATCGGAATAGAATGAACAGAACATGTGATCCGAGGACTATAACCGTATATTTATACTAACGGCTCATTGACCTAATTCGGCCCATCATGGAATTAGGAGCAGGCCTGATCTCTACACATATAAGCTCATACTTTAATTGGATACTTTAAAACCCAAAATACCGAAACCTTATTAGATCACTTTAAACGAGCTTAACCAAAATTGATAGCCTTTTAATTTAATACACAATATTTCACATATAAGCCCACATGTTCGATTAAAATCCTTACAATTATCTCTTGGGCCATCTTTTCATTATTAGGACTGACCAAAGAAGTTTGAAATTTCTATTGGAGTAGAGGTTAATTAATTCGGAGTATCAGAAGTGGATGATGGTTATCATGGGGTTCCAATTCGAAATTCAGTATAAACCAGGCTTGGAGAATAAAGCAGTCGATGCCCTCTCGCGAGTTAATCACTCTCTGAAGTTGATGGCTTTGTCGTTGCCTGGGATAGAACAATTGGAATTACTGGCGAGAAAAGTGGCTGAAGACAACACATTGCAGAAAATTGTTAAAGGACTCGAACAAAATTCTTCAGATTGGCCGGATTAACTGTGAAGGGCAGTTATTGTATAAAGGGAGGTTGATGTTACCCAAGGGTTCGACTTTAATACCTTTGGTAATTTCTGAGGGTCATGATGGCAGCCTGGGAGGTCACTCCGGGTTCTTGAAGACATACAAGAGAATCAATTCGAATGTGTATTGGGTTGGCATGAAGAAAGATATGCATCGATGTGTCAAAAATTGTTCCATTTGTCAACAGAATAAGTATGAAGCGCTATCTCCAGGTGGACTGTTACAACCACTTGCAATACTGAACCAAGTATGGGAGGATATCGCCATGGATTTTGAGGGGGTGGTTGCCAAAGTCCGGAGGCTGGGATTCAATACTGGTTGTAGTAGACAGGCTGAGTAAGTACGCGCATTTTATAGCATTGAAGCATCCTTTTTCAGCTGCCGTGATAGCAGGAATTATTGTGAAAGAGATTGTTAGGCTCCATGGGATATTGTGTTCGATTGTATCGAACGGAGATAAAATTTTCATGAGCAGGTTCTGGGAAGAATTGTTTAGGCTGCAGGGCACAAAATTATGTCGTAGCACCGCAAATCATCCACAGTCAGATGGACAATCGGAGGTGGGAAATCAGATGTCCGAGTAGAACACCTCCTTGCCAAAATATTAAGCCAATTATTATTCAATTCTACATGCAAAGTGCATCTTTAGTATGCAAAATTGTTGGAAATTGGTTTAAAACACGAAAAAGATTGATTAAGAATCGAAAACCAAGTATTGAAAAGTATGACTTCATGTCAACCTCGACCAAAACGTAACCCATTTATTTGTTATTTGCTGCTTTAAAATGGGGCGAAGCCCCTGAAAGAGCGGGGGTCGAGGGGGCAATGCCCCCGAAAGAGAATTTTGATTTTCGTGTATAACTAGTGTTTCAAAATCAATTTCAAATGAATGAGAAATTGTGATCTAAAATTGGAAGGAAAAAATGTGGAAAATCGGAGCGACGTAGCGAGCGGATAGCGGGCGAAAATCTGGAAACTCACGACTATTGTGTTTTGGCTCGCACTACTTCGTCCACAACCTCTCAACATCTATAAATAGGACCCTAGGGACGTCCCAATCTTCACACCAATTATATACAATCATATAACATTCATTTTCTCTTATTTCTCAACCAAATTCTTGCATTCTTGTTACATAAATTTTGGTTTTCTTCACTTTGCATACCAGAGTTCCTAAACCAAGTTCCGATTCGCCGTTTCTTGTGTGTTGTGAGTAGTAGAAGATAGTCGTTGTATTTTGGAAGTAGTTTGTCATAACCCGTAGACACCGTTGCGGGGCAAATTCAACTTAAGGACAAAGTGTTCAACACTTGTCTTGACTTTGATATTATTGTTGCTATACTGTACATTTTTTAGGATTTATTTGGAGTCAATTTCCTATCATTGCTCTGCCGAAATTCTACAAATTTTTAAAGGTAATTTGAAGAATTTTTCGGTGTTGTTTGTCACTTTATACACAAAATTTTCCAACAAAAATTGGACACAATTTGACTATAATCGACATCATTTTACCCCCTTTTTCTACTTTTTCGATGGAATGCGATTTTCAGACACAATTATGTCAATTGACTCATAAAATTCACCTTAGAAATATTAAAATTCTCATGTAAAACTAAAATCAACTACCTAAATCAGCAACTAAAGATTCGAACAGATGAAAGAAAAACAATGTAATTGGAAAGCAATGATTCCCGCAAGATTGAATTGTCATAGCAGAAACTTATAATCTCAGCAATAAAGCGTGGCTGTCTCAATGGCCTAAGAATATACGTGAGCAACCAGTAGAGCACAACCGCTAAACATGTCTGTAGAATCACAAGAGGAAGTGCATAATCGAGAGGATTGTCTCCTTGGAACACCCCGTTTGATGTAGCCTTCATGAATGAGGGACATTCGATTTTTGTGTTAGAAGCCATTTCGCAGAAAATAAGCCAGAAACAGCTTATCATCACTTCAATGCTTGCATAATATGATCAATATGTACTAGTCAGATTATAAGTTGGTACATTATAAGAAAAGATATTTCTTTTGCCTTGACCTATTTCTTATTCAATGCAATATTCCATGTATAACTCATTCATTCAGTCTCTGATACACTTAATTTATAATCAAGTCAAAGCTAAGATTCCCCCACATAATGCTATTCTATAATAATTAACTTATTACCAAGAAAAACGTAACAAAGAAATCTAGGACAATAAGGAAAGTTGTTGACCTAGTTTTTTGTAAGGGCGACGTGGCTAACAGATTTTGGGTCCTCTCGCACACACGTAAGCATTTGTCCGCACACTTGGACAAACCATAAGTCGTACGTAGCCTTCTCCTGAGTGGGAGGGGCAGCCACGCACACTCCAATGGTCAAGTTAGCCTTTATAACAATAAGTATTTAGGTTTGAGATGTACTTAAGATGTGAGCCATTTAGGTAAAAGGGATTCGGATTCGAAAATTATAGAGAGTAAAGATAGATTGCAAAAGTTATATGTTGAGAACATAAATTTGCATTATCTTCAAATGATACAATGTGTGAGCATTCATATTGGAGAAGGATGAGTAAGAACCGTTGAATGAGAAGACATGTGGCTTCCTCCCAACGGTCGGAGCCTCTTGCCATAGGCTTTAATTGGTCAGCACTAGGTTCTGTTGCTTTTAATGTTACGATGGTTTGCAGCTCTAGTCCTGACACATAAAGACTAGACTTGACGTGTTGACTCGATAAATGTTGTAGCAGTAAATTGTCAAATTATAAATGATAGATCTTGTACAGAAGATCATTTGCAAAGCATCTACCTGCCTCACCTCCATCATGAGGGTTCACCCCATATAGGTTTGACACCGACGTATAGGTTTGGCCTCTTCACAGAAGTTCGGCCGAATCGTCATTTGGGCAGAATAACGTGGAGTGCGGGCCAGGTTTGTCTGCTGTTTGGTGGTCATGCTTATAGCCAAGCTGGACAAGACTTAACAAAAGCTACCCCACAAGTGAGAGTATAATCATATTAAAATTAATAATGGTATTTTTCTTTAACGAGAATTCATGACTTAATACTAATATCCTTTGCTTATTTCTATTTTAAAAAACCTTGTACTTTTCAAGGGAAAGCCAAAGAATGTCAAATTTATACCATCCATCTGCATAAATGTCACAAATGAAAATAATAATAAGCATTTTTACGTTGTACTCCTAAATTTGTTGGCTTTGGAAAATAATTTTTATTTTTTAGGACAACAGAAAATATAAGCCTGAAATTTTTATGATCAAATACACAATACATTTTGTCTATGTATGTTACTATATTTCACAAATCTTTTGGTGAAATATGGAAAAAACAAATTCATTAATAGCAACTTATTAGGGTTAAATTTGATTTTTTTTTCACCATGGTCACCAAACTTTATACTTATTGTCATCATGGCCGTTCAATTTGATTTTATTTCACAATGATCATCCAATTTCATTGGCCACTCAATTTCATATAACGTTTCATCATAGCCACCCATTTTTCACTATTTTCATTAATTTTAAAATGGGTAAAACGGTGCATTATATATATAATAAATGTAAAAAAAAAAACTTAATTAAAAAAATAAAAATAAAACTTATTTGAAAAAAGTTAATTAGAAAAATAAAATAAAATAAAAACTTATTTTTAAAAAAAAAGTTACTTAGAAAAATAAAACTCTATTTTAAAAAAAATGTTCATTAGACAAATAAAATAAAAACTTATTTAAAAAAATATTTTTAAAATTAAAAAAAAAACTTTTATTATTGTTTTTAATTTATTTTTTATATATAATACAAAGTTATTATTTTACCCCTGTTAAAATTAGTGAAAATTGTGATATGAAATTGAGTGATAATGGTGAAATAAAATCAAATTTTGTGGTCATGGTGATACTAAGTATAAAATTTGTTGGTGATTGATGGATTTAACCCCAACTTATTACCTATTTATGCCAAAATTTGGGTTCCCTATTTCAAGATAAATAAAATTATAAAAGATGGTTACTTATATTATAACCTATTTTTTGTTAAATTCACAAAACCCTACATAGTCATGAAGATTTTAAGCTCAACCAAAATACAACTTACAAAAGCATCTTTTACAAATTATACACATATTGCATTCTTTTTGTCAATATATAATGCAAAACATAAGTAAGATTGTATTTGTATGTATAATGCATGTACGTATAGACGGAGAGAGAGAGACCCACCTCAATATTTTGTATCTCTCTCTATAATCAACTGCTAGAGATTATGTGCGTAAATAGAGAACTATTGTGCGCATATGTATACAGAGAAGTTGGCAAGTCCCAATATGTATAGGAAGGGGAAAGTAGGTGATATGTCCAAATTACCCTTCCATTAGGGGTCGAATTACTTTGAATTAGGACAGGAGACTAGACCAGACCAGACCACACCAGATCAGACCAGACTCAATTGGGAGTTCTTATTTCTTACTTAAAGAGTATCTCTAATAATTCACTTAGTAGAAAAAGGGATTTCTTAGTGGATAAGTGTAATAATTTGTTTAATATTCATATCTAGCAAATGGTATTCGTGTAATTTCGAATTGATGTTGTGGAGTTTGTTTGTTGTTCTCAAATTATAATTTAAGTTGATTAAATACATTTTTTATTCATATAGTTCATAGGATTCATAACTTTTAAGTATTTAAAAGCACTGTCACATGAACATGTATTTTTAATGACTTAAATATATCTAGAGCATGTTTAAGAGACTTTTCATTAACCAATAACGTTGCATTTGGATTTCACCGAAGTTCCACCGACACAAATTTCTTCCCAACTTTTTATTTCAAATCTGAAATCTGAAATCATTTATATATATATAAAAAATGATAAATTAAGGCTACAGGATATTTGGCTAAGCTCAAGAAAAAAAAAAAACTTTAATCAAACATATTCTTTTTGAAAGAATACTCTACTTATATTTGAACACATTATGTTTTTCAAATAAAAAGTTACTTATTTACCGTCAAAATAAGTTTATAATTTTTATTTGAACTATTTTACCTGTAAGTGAACTGCGTAGCGTAGGCAAACATGCTCTTAGTAGTTAGTACCTTAGTGTCTTTCTTTTGTATAAAATGATGACACTTAGATTAGACCACGATAAGAGCCCGACGTTGAGGGCACGGAACAGTAGTAAATAAAATGATGCATTCGCGCAAAACCCAACAGACTGGGTTTTGGATCTCGAGTCTTCACTATTTAATTTAAATGGGGAAGCCTTGGGTGGCCCCAGTTTGAACAGCACGAGCAACGGTTAGTGTCAAATTGATTTTTTCTTGCTTTTATATTATCGTGATGGCCAGCCATGAAATTTTAGGTGCTCGGTGCGACATTTTAAAATGGTGTTCATATTGAGAAATTTAAAAAAATATATATAAAACAAATATGTTTCAATAATATTATTTAATTGCAAAATTTTGACATTTAAATATTTATTTATTTTTTACATGTCTTGAATAAGAAAACTGTAAGTAAAGCTCAAAAAATCCTCCCAAACTTCATAAAAATTCATATCTCATCACCAAAGAATCATTCAAGCCACTAAACTCTTCGTGCAATTCCAGAAATCAGAAACATCAATTACCATGTGTAAACATTGTAATGCAACAAATCAAGTAAAAAAAATGTTGATGATATACACACTATCCATTTCATGTTCCTTAAGCCCAACACTAAGATGTGCCCAAACATTAAAATAGTGATATTATTATGTAGATTGTATTATTGTAGTGGAAGTAACAAAGCTTTATGGTAGAGTTTTTTCTCTTTTCTATTTGACCGTTTTTCGTGGGTTAAAAGGTTTGAGAGAGGAAAATAGTGAAAATGGATATGTGGTTAACTTTTCACTCTTCACTTTAATTACTTGAATTTTGAGATGTTTATTGTCTTGTTGGATTGATAATTGGTTAATGAAGTAAATGGGGCATTTGGGATTAGGGTGGTAAAATAAATCATTTAATGACTTAAATATATCTTAGTACATTAAATTAAATTTTTAAGAACTAATTTGAATTATTACATTGAATCTCTAATATAAAGAGCATCATTTATTAAGAGAATTTCTTGAAAATACCCTTAGTACATTAAATTAAATTGTTAAAAACTAATTCGAATTATTATGGCGTGCTTGGAATATGAAACACGTCCTAATTGAACATTTTCAAAATAAAAGGTACACCAAATATAGAAAAGCAGTCCCATTAAAAAGTTTCTATTTATTCTACTTGATTCCATCTAAATTCTATTATTTCGATTTTTGATAGAATATAAAAGTTGGCATACGTGTATTTATAGTCAAACTAATAGTTTTATAGCTCCAATGACTTCTTTTATTATTATTATTATTATATTTTTTTGTAGATAATGACAAGTGAATTATTTTAAAAGTATATGTATTTTACACATTTCCTTATTGGCTGGGGTAATCGTTGTCTTCACAATTATACTCCAGCTCAAATGCGTATGAAGGTATGTAGCAATCAAGTGCTAGTCATATTTCACGATGTTCATAAAACAAATTAAACTTTTTACATTTATTTAAGGAAAATTGGCGCAAAGGTCTCAAATCTTTGCCCATCTTGTAATTTTTTTTTTTTTTTCCAAACCCTTAAATCTTGGTAAATAATGAAGTCCTTCTTGATTATTTGATAAACAATAGTGACCACGAAAACTATAGCGTGACTACAACAAAGGTCGTGTGATCACATAAATTACAATGTGATTACAAAATCATAATGTTCGTTATAAGAATGTCATATGACACATGTTAGTATTCTAGAATATCTAATGTGACCACTTCTAATCCATGAATCTTTATTGTGATCCGTGACATTGAAGATGATAACTAGCCATGTACATAGTTTGACATGATGTGACGGTGACTCTTATGTACTATGTTAATATGATTTTATTGTGTTGAATGTGACTCTTCTCTCCTTTTTGTATAACCAAGTGAAGTGTTGGATGAAGTTAGGGTTTAGCAATAGTAAATCCCTCCTTGACATGTAGAACATAAATTGTGATGGAGGTTTTCTCTATATTGGGTAATGAAGATTTTGAAAGAGATTTCTCTCTTTATAATCCACTAAAAAAAGGTTAATGTTTAATTGGATTGTTTGTACAAATGTTTAGAGAGAGAAAACTTATGAATTTAATTTTCTATTATTTAAATTAATCAATTTCTTAAATATCTGATTTTTAAAATAATTTTTAATGACTTAATTTCTCTCTAACTTTCAAGCTGAAAATGATATGTGAATTCGGTTCGGAAATATCAAGAAGGCCAATATTTAAGGCCCATTGACTATTCGCAATAAGACCCAACAGGAGGCCCAATAAAAATGGGGTCTAGTGGTGAAAAAAGGGAAGCTACTCTATATCAGAGCCAGGTTTCGATCCTGGGACCTGTGGGTTATGGGCCCACCACGCTTCCGCTGCGCCACTCTGATTTGTTATTTAAAGTCTGCAAAGAAAAATATATGTTAACATATACAAATGAGTCTTTGCCTTGTACAACAAAGTCTAATATTAACCGGGCCCTAAATATTTGAGCCCAATTACTGTCATCGGATTGTGAACAGGCCTTTTCCATTTTAATAATTACTCTCTCCCTTCCCGCAAGAATATATTTGCTTTTGTTTTTTGTCTATCTTAAATTATAGATTAATTTTCTTGTTCAGAATATAGTTAATTTTTCATTTCTTAGTTTTTTAATATACTCCTATTTAATGTGTTTGGTTATCAATAAATATGAAATATTCTTATTTAAATCATTTTTTAATGTAAGGGTATATTAAGAAAAATGTAAAAAAAAAAAAAAATTATATTTTCAACTATATTAATTATATTTTTTAAAATCTGGGATAGAGTGAGTACTATTTTTATGCTGGCAAGTCATCAACTATTTAGCCATTTCAAACCTACTTCTTTCTAGCTTCACTTCAATTCCATGAATAAAAAGATACACAGTTGAATTCTTTCAACATCAAGATTTGATCGAAATATTTTGCATTAAAAACATGAAATTTCTTACGACACCTAACGTCAAAATTTAAGTCCTTATTTATCTCATATTCCTTTAAAACTCTTTTTTCTATATACTTATTTTTAACCGCATATTCACACAATAAAATATTCTATACGTAAATTCAAAATTTTTCTCTATTTTTTAACCACGCATTCTTCAAAATATCACTGCCTCGAACAATATTTTTTCTAAAATAATGTCCACCAAACAGTGGCTAACAAAGAAGCATCTATGTTTTCATCGATCATCATCTTTGACAAGAAAATCAGTATCTTGGCTGATGATAAAGAAGAGCGCTTTTGTCTAAAAAAAAAAAGAAATATATATATATAAAAGATAATCGGATGTCTTTAAATTTATGCAAGTCACGATTCTTTGACCAGTTGATTAGTATCTTGGCAGGTGACAAAAAAAGTGTGCTCAAGAATCCTTTCATCACTTACAAAAAAGATAATATAATTAGATAATCTGCAAAATCTTTTTAAATCTATGCAAGTTGAGATTCTTTTAATTCCTTTTTATATTCGTACTTGTTGAAATTTCAATTGGATTTGTCGTTAAAATTAGACCAAGTTGTGATTGCTCAAGTGGGAAATCTGGTGGACATATTGAAATTGGCTAATTGTCACAAATAGCCCATATCGTTTGGGTAATTGCAATTTCAGGATCTATCGTTTTTTTCACAAATTTTACCCTCTAAATTATTTCATGTGAGAGATGCGTCCAGACTCCAGTTAATAGAGAAAATGGACGGCAACTAACACAAGGTTCTACTTTCGCAAAGAAAGATGCAAATAGGGCCATAATGCCAAGTTTAAAACTATAGATCCTAAAAACTAAAGGGCCGTTCTCTTTGGTCGTTTTGGGTCGTTTTCTATTTTCGATTTTTCAAAACAGTGAAAACGCGTTCTCTTTCCTATTTTCGAAAACGCGTTTTTGAAAACGAAAAAAATTTTGTACACAAAACAGAAAACGATAAAATCATCGTTTTGTAAACAAGGGAAACAAGGGACATAGAGAAAGAGAGAGAGAAGATGAGAGAGAGAGAACACGTTTTCCTTTTTTTATTTTCGAAAACAAATTTTGAAAATGTAAAAAAGAACACATTTTTAACAATCTCAAAATACACCCCCAAAAACACAAAATTCAAAATGAATTCAAAACTCAAAACACAAAACTGAAACACAAAGAGAACGCCCCCTAAGTTATCCCAAACAGGCCTATTTAAAAATTTGTGCAACAAAATGGGCAGTGCATGCACATGCAAAACTGAAGACATGGATTCTTTAAATTAAGTTCCTAAAAAATAATTTAATCGCAATTAATTAGTATGCTTCTATGTTTGTCTCTTTGAGCACAAGCTAAGGACTCACACGTGTGAACCCTACTTAAATATCTTTTTGTAGACGTAGGTCTCACATCCATCGTCTTAATTTTATTATTAAGTATATAAGGTTGAACAATATAAATGTATATGTTGACTTTAAAAGATGTATCAATTATGTGGCCAACAGATCTCAAAACTTCTCACGTTCGTGCAAACTTAGTTCATGTACACTTGGACAAACCGCTAATCACACGTGGTCTTCTTCGAAGAGGGTGGAGTCTATCGCACGCACTTCGATGATTAAGTCAGCTGTGAAAACGATTATATGAGTGTAAGAAAGTTTTAAACGTGAGCCTCCAATATGTAAAAGGGGGTCGATTTTGGGGAGAAACAAGTAGAAAGTATGGTAGCAAGATTATAGTTTTGAGAGTCTAAATTTGCATTACTTTTAGATGGCACTAAGTGTGAGCTTTTATACTTGGACAAAACAAATGAAAGCCGTTGGATGTCCACGTGCGTGGCCTCGTCCAAATGACTGACATTTCTTGTTATAGACACCAATCAATCACAACTTTCAATGCTAATTCCACTTTTACTTCCCTAAGGCATAGCATGCGACATTAGACTTGACCAAATGAGTTTGAGACGACGATGGTGACAGTGAGTTGTCATGTCAATCTCATAATACAAAATCTGATTAAACTCTCTTCACCACCTCGTCCTGAAACGACTCTTCCTATAGGGTCCCCTTGTAAAGGGGTCGTCTGTGCTTGAGGGTCGATCTAGCTCCACCTCACATTAGTCTATAGGGTGTGGGATCGTCGAGCCATTTGTCACGTAGGATGGTAGAAATCACATGAAGGTCCTCATGTAGAAAGGCATAACATAATTAGTAAATATTTAGCTTTGTTGTCTTCCTCAATACTATCTCATCTGCTCAACGACGTCTTGGAGTTTTTCCTTACGAATTTTACAAACCTTCACAAATATCACATGTATTGTATCATCATAAATTATCTTAACTATCTTTCAGTTGTCATCAGAATCTCACATCATGTTACTAACTAATTATAGTCCCGTGATGCTTCGCTCTTAGCCTAATATTTGTCTATTTATTTGCTTAATTGTTCTCTTTTGAAATCAATTTATTTGTACTTTTTAATGTCGTTTAATTAGCTTGATAGAGATTGATACATCTTTCAAGTGATATTGTTTCGCGTGAAAATCGCTAACAATTAAAAGAAGGTTCAAACGATTGTGTAAGAAACAAACATTTCGAGACAAAGTCCTATCGATGTGTGCTTTATTTATGAAAATTACAATTTGCAAGAAGTAAAACGCCTCCAAGGGGTACAAGCACACAAAGTAATTGAAAGTTGACAGGAAGAACTAAAAAAAATGAAATTATATAATTCTCTGTTTGAGAGTGATTGATTCGGTGATCTTTTCTTCTATGTCTTCTTTCTCTTTTATACTCATTTGACAGTTTTTCTTGTAGAACCATTTAAAAACTGCTCATTACCCTATAACCACCCACTTTCTTCATAATGACGACGTGTCAAGGAACCATCATTTGTAACTTCTGCCATTATTCCCCTCTTTTAACTGCTTGCAACCGAGATTTTTGGATCGTGGAATGTGATAAGATTGCTCATCAACGATTTTAGTAACTGCCGCTTTAAATAACAATAAGACACTACATTCTCTCAGATCTTGGGCGTTTTGAAGGTTTGGGCGAGGATGTGGACTGTTGCTCTGAACAACAATAAGACACTAGATTCGCTCAGATTCTGGACGTTCTGTAGGCTGGACGATGATGAGTCTCCGCTATATTTTACATGGTCTCATTTGAGCCTATGCTTCGAATTTCCTAACTGGGCTCCATTCCTTGGACCACTTAATTGGGCCTCATTTTTGTATGTTAATAGATATTAGATATTATATAAAAATAAATAAATGAAGGGCTCAAATTTTTTCAAAAATATTGAAACTAGAAGGAAAAATATTATATTTAAACTAACAAAAAGTACATTACAAGCTACATAAAATAAGGACAATTATACTTTTTACTGATTATATCATAACATTCCAAGCTTGTTTCAGCGTATGTATGTTCCCCCTAGCAAAACCTTAAATTTTAAGACACCACTTTAGGGCATGTTTAAATTTTATCAAAAACTGGAAAGAAATAATTTAAAAATACAAACAAAAGATAAATTAATATTACAATTTACAACATATTCTTCCTACTTCTAACCTTTTCTATAACTTAAATGGACTCCCTGACCTTTCAACTTGTGATTATGGATCTTTTAACTTCCAATCAATTTAAATATGAGATTGGGTCTTCTGTTTTACGAAATTGTAAAGGTAGATGTTAAAATCACTAACCCCGGAACTCCATAAAAAAAGAAAGGAAGACTTACTTATGATGATGTTGCATTGGATGTTTTGGAAAGGAATTGTGAAGCTATAGTTTTTGTACACGGGATCTTACCGTTTAGCAGTTGGTATTTTGCATTTTCACGAAAAAATTTAGCCTATGTTTGGTTCCCATTTTTTCAAAAATTCGAAGTGTGTTTGGTTTCCTGTTTTCAAGCTATTTTCAGTTTTTAATTTTGCAAAACACTGAAAACATGTTTCATTTGATATTTTTCAAAATGCATTTTAAAAATAGTTTTGAAAAATAGGGATAAACTTATAACATAAAACTCAGAACACATTTTTGACGTTTCGAGTGTTTTCGACGAAAATTTTGAAAACATTTAAAACATGGAAAACAAGCGTTTAAATAAATTTTGTGTAAATAAAATTTTAAAAAAGATAAATAAAATTAAAAAATTCTAAAAATTAAATCTAAAAATCAAGAAAAACAAATTCAAAAAATAAAAAGTTATAAAAACTTCCAAAAAAATGCAAAATATAAAATATAGTAAGTAATAAATTAAAATAGCTCAAACTCTTAATGATTAGTTACATAAAAATGCTAAAAAAATATTTTTAAGTGAACACAGATAAAAATATTCTCAGTTCACTTCATTAATTTTTATTTTTATTTCATATATTTTAAATTCAATTTATTATTTATTATACTTTTGTAGTGAGAAAAAATATGATAAGATTTACCAACTTTAAAATTTAATATTACATGATAATTTATTAATATATAATTGTTATATTTTTACTGAATAATCAAATTTAATTCAATAAAAATGTTATAAAACATTTTTTTCAAAACTTTAAACGAAACGAGTTTTCTAATTTTTTGTTTTGAAAAATAATTTTTCAAAATGACAAGTCAAACGCATTTTTAAAAATCTTTAAAATAGACCCTCAAAACAGAAAATTAAAAATTGAAATACAAATAATGAGCCCTAATTTTTTCAAAACTCATTTTCAACTTCACATTCTCTAATAAAATAATTTTACACGTAAATCAAAAAAAAATCTTTCTTTTTTAACTACATATTCTTCAAAGAATTACTATTTCAAAATTTATTTATTTTTCCCTCAAAATGGGCTCAAACAGGGACTTAATTTCATCGAGTCTATGTTGAAGACTTTTGAAGAACAATCCCACTCTTGATACATTTTAACAATATACTTAAATCAAAATTCCAAATAATGAAAATTCACACACAACTTTTACGTGATTTGAGATTAGACTTCAAATTTTGTATTTATGTATTTTTCATAGTCCTTAAACAGTCCCTACAATATCGTATGATAATATTATTTCGCATCCCTAGTATTAAAAAATCAATTTATGTAGAAATAATATGTATTAAATTAGTTGTATAATTAAATGAATTATTTAATTATATATTTTATTGAAGCTATCATTTTGCTCCACTTAGACTGATAATGTAGCACCAGTAATGCTAGCTAGATAGTATTACCCTATTTGACCACATTAAAATTATAATTCGTTTTCTTTTTCTCTTCTTATCAATTATATTATTTAATAAAATAATATTACACGTAATTTTAAAAAAATTTCTTCTTTTTAATCATTTTTTTTTTTAAATATTATTTCAACCATTCAAAGTTCAAATAATGAGGGATTCCGAGCCCTTCCACGTAAGATCCACGTTGATATCACTTGGTGGTACACGTGCTAGAAGGTTGACCGTATGAGCATGAAGGGCGCCAAGTGGCAGACTATTTAAAGAGCCCGTGGGCCCAGGCAGCACAAAAAGTGGCGCAGGCCTTTTGTCTACTACTTTGAAGACATGGACCGCACGGTCCGCTTGTTTCTCTGTGCACCGCACCGCACTAATGTATTTATCTTTTTAGATCAACTTAAAATTAAAAACGAAAAATAAAAGTATTTACGAGTAAGTAAAATTAATTTTATCAAATAAGTCAAAAATATTTACGAGTAAGTAAAATTAAGAATAAGTATCTTTTCCTCTTTTTCACCTCAATTTATATTGTGATTTTAATTCGACTATGGTAAAATCGAGATACAAAAGTTTTGAAGTCTTGCATGAAAAAAAACAAAAGGTAAGAGGACTTAATTAATATTAATTATTAACTCAATAAGAGTTCTATATAGTGTGTGTTCGGAGTACTTAAAATTAAGTCAAATTCAAACATGATTTTTTCACTTTTTACTCCTTTTTCATAATTAAATCTAAATTTACTTTTAAAAAAGTAACTTTTAATTGAATCCAAACATGTTCTCCCATTTATTTTTATTGAAAGCTCTTTTATTGAAATTTAAAAACTTAAAAATATTTATTTTCATCCCTCACTATAACAGTGAATAAAAAAGCAATTTCTCTGTTACAATCAATATAAATACTCTATGTTATAAAATTTTAAAATGAAGCTCATATTTTGAGACGCATAGAAATGCCCAAGATGTTGTCAACACAGAGAAAAAAGAAAAGAAAAAGAAAAAGCAAATTAAATTAAATTCAGAGAAATTAATTGAATTTTTCTCATAATCGAGGGAATCCATGTGACTTTCACCAACCCAATTCAAATCTTTTAAGTCTGGTGGGCTGCAGCGATATTAGAAATTAATTATGAATTAATGGCATAGAAGATTTTTTTTTCCTAAAAAAAGGAAAGAAACTTGTATTTTATCCTTCTTTGTGATGGAAAGAAATATTTGTTTTCCTTGTACCTATATTTCCTTTCCACATTAATTATTTCGTTTCGACTTGGTCTGAAGAAAAAGATTAAAAAAAATAACAATAAAATTATATACGTGATGTGCTTTAAACTCCATGCAACACATAGTTACTTACCTTCCTACTACTCGTGGCATTAGATAAATATCGATGGTTAACGATATTTAAATATTTGTTAGATGACACGACTACTAGACTACGGAATTTAGCAATAGGAAAATATTGACAACTATCTTGATGACGAAGAAAGTTGCAACATTCTAATCAATATTAAAGAACATAGTTCAACAAGTTTTGAAATATTTGTATTTTATAGTACCATAACATAATTCAAATTGTGCCCACAAAAGTATTAATTTTTGCAACTTGATCGAACCAATTGAATGGTTTACATTGGTACACTAATAATTACACATCTAGTTTTTAGGTGTACTATATATAAGCTCTTGTTTACATATATAAAATGTAAAATATATTTTAATGTATGTGCATGTCAATAGCGTGCTGCATTGTATTTCAATTATGCTAATAAATCGAACATAAACAGAGCGAATTTAGGATTGGACTAAAAATATTGTTAAACCAAACTAATAGGAATGGGCTGAGAGGAAACTCGGCTAAAGCCCAGCCCAGTCACCCTAAATCCTTCACTTGACATAATATGTCACATTGTTAATAAAGGAAAACACCTAGACCTAAAATTAGATTACCAATTTCATAAATGCTGAATCGAGTTTCATATTGTATAAATCAGGTTTTAATTATTAAATTAAAAGCATTTTTTTTTTAAATTTTTATATCTATCTGCAATATAAATTAATTTATATACACCCCCTACACTATCTAACCCAACAAACTCTAAAATCATTTGAACCATCCCCTCTCCACTGTCATCTCTTCTCCCGTCTCTCAACTCCGCCGTCGCCACCGCCACGACATCTTCTCTTCTTCCCTTCATCTCTTCTCTCCTTCTCGTCGTTCGCAGCAGCATCTCTATCGTTTCTTTGTTTTTTTTCTTGTAAGTGGTGCGGTGGTTGCGATGTTGCGATGGTTTCGGGGTGTGTGTGTGTGTGTGCGCGCGTGCGTCGGTTGCGATGGTCAAGTGTGCGTGCGTGGGTGTGACGACAGTTGCGGATGGGTGTGGGTGCGACAGTGGTGGAGGCGCAGATCTATTTTTGGTGAAGGTGTCTAGTGCGGCTGTGTACGTAACGGGTGTGTTTGGATGCCACCGTTCGCTGCAGTCCATCGATTGGGTGTAGACGCTAACGGCGACGATGATAGTGCGGTTGGGTGTCAGTGCGGCGGTGGTTATTTTTGTGCGGTGGTCGTGATTGAACGACTGCTGTGGAGGTGGTTGTGTGGTAGAATGGTAGTGGTTTGACGATTGCTGTGGGTGCCATGGTGGTACGATGGTAGGTGTGCGTGCATGCGACAGGAGTGGTTGTGTTGCGCGCGATGGTGGTGGAGATGCGTGAGGTCGGGATTCGTTGTGCGTCATGTTGGCGGTTGTTGATATGCTGTGAGTGCGTGTTGGTGGTGCGTGTGGCAGTGGTTGTTTTGGGGTGGTGATAGTGGTGTTGGGAGGGTGTGGTGTTCATTTTGAGATGTTGATGTTAGTATCGGGCGACGATGGTGGTAGTGGTGCTGCTGGTAGAGGTAGTGGCGAACTGGTGGTCACAAATGATTTGGTTGATTATGACCAATAATTTGGTTGTTGTGTGACCAATGAATTAGATAAAATGTGACCAAAACATGCTGTGACCTAAAAATATTTAAATTATGATCAATAATTTGATAAATTGTGACTTAAATATATTTTATGTTCAATTAATGTGATGTTTGTGATCATAAAATAAGTAGTGTGACTTATAAATTCTGTGATTTGTGACCGATGAACAAATTGTAAATTTTTAATTTTTAATTTGTGACAGATAAAAAAATTGTGACCTATGAAAATTTTGAATTGTGATCAAATTGTATAGATCTGTGACCTTAATATATTCATCGGAGTTGGAACACTTGTCGGAATCGGAACAGTCGTCGGAATAAATTGGCGACGGAACGGTCATCTGAATAGTCGTCGGAATCAGAGCGATCGCCGGAACAGTCGCCGGAGAAGAGTTATGAACAGAACGGTAGTCGGAATAATCCCCGGAGCGGTAGAGGTGGTGGAATTAAATATTTAATAATAAATTGATTTAATAATTAATTATTTCATAAATAAAAATTTAAAAAACTCGATTTTTAAAATTTGGAACTTGTTTTTGTATTTTTGAAATGATGTAAAGTAAATGCCTAAGAAATGTATTGTTCCCATGTTAATAAACAAAAAACTAAATTTTGTGTATCAATGCTTCTATTGAGAAAGGGAAAATAATATGTGACTAATAAGCAAATCTAAAAGAATGATGAACATTGGCTGACCCTAGCCATGTCAATGAGTCAAGTCGATCCGAGCCGCGAGCCGAAACTCGAAGCTCGGGCTCATCTTGAGCAAAACAGGTCCGAACTTTTTTAGGTCCGAGCCGAGAGCCCAAAAAATGAGGATCAGCCCGAGCCCAACCCGAGTCGACTCAATTTTTTTCTGCATGAGCAGGCAGTAAAAAATAGTTGCCTGCAGGCAACTATTTTAGCTGCCTGTGCACACAGGCAGGCTTATAGACCTGTGCACAGGCAGCTGCTATTTTATTTTTTATTTTTTTTCCGACGAGGTACACGGGTAGGCATGCTCGGGCTTTTTCCGGGTCGAGCTCGAGCCGTCCGAACCGACGAGCTTTTTTGCTATCCCTAGTTGACCTTGGGGTCCGGGTCACTTTTAAGATTTTTTTTTTCTTTTTTTAATAAAGTTCCGTTTCGTATTGATTGTAATCTAAAATTTTAATAAAAATTAACAATTAATTTTAATAACATATTCACGGAATCCTTAACTTTTCAACTTTTGTTAAATTTTACTAAAAATGTGATTTTAACCCCAATCAAATTGGGCAAAATTACAATAAATTTGATTTTTTTTTTCTCTTTTCTTTTACTCTCTCTTACTCTCCCCATCATGCTTTTTACCAAAACTTTAACTTTTCTAATTTTTTAAAATTTGTCTACAATTTGTCTATAAATTATCACATTTACTACAACTCTTTACTTTCCAATCAAATTTTCAATTGATTAGAACCTAAATTTACATTTTCTCCTATCAAATTGTGTATATAGAATGTGTCTGAATTGATTATATCCAATTTGACTTATATTTAAAGAATTGTGTTCATTTGATTAATTATTAGTGTTATATATTTGTTAAGTGTTTTTCCTTTCAATTACTTGAATTGATTATTTATATCAAGCACACTATAAATTTTTTAAAAGTAAATATACATTTTCTTGTGATGAACGAAATATTAATATAATTTTTTTTAAAATGTAAATCTGCATTTTATTGGTCAAGTATGAGTCATTCAAAAATCAAGAATAAAGTATTCCATTTGTATAGAATTTGATTGTAACTCAAAGTGTCGGTGTTCATCTGTGATGATGAAAAGTGATTCATTAAAATTCTTCCCCAAAAAACCTATATCGACCTCTTCATGACATTAGATCATAATTTTGTAGGCCAGAATAAAATTAAAAGAATTATCTGTTTAGAATTTGATGCCTTCAATGGAAGCCATAGAAAAGCATTTTAAGGTTCCAATATCAAAACGTTAAGGGTATGTTTGATTGTAAAGATATAATCTGTGTGGAGAAAAAATGAATTACAGGGAATTAAATTATTTAGAATTTATTTTATTGAGAATTGTTAATTAATTGTGTTTGATTGGTATAAATTTTCATCTGAAAAATGTTGAAATTTTGGATCTATTGATGTTCGTTTGACTTTGTTTTTATGGAAATTGTTCATTAAAGGAAAAAAAAATTTTACAATTGAGAATATAATTTGTTTNAAAAAAATAAATATATATATATATATATATATATATATAAAGATGCCTAGAAAACCAATTCTCACCAAATTCATGGGAAAATGAATTTTTCAATTGCCAAGAATTGGGCAGGTGTGGGGGCTTTGGGTGGAAAATTAATTGTCAAGAATATTTGATCAATCAAACATGCCATTTGGGTGGAAATCAAATTTCATTTTCATTTTTTATAAAATTTTTGTTGAATCAAACAGAGCCTAACATAAAATAGTTTTCTTCATTTATTTTTGTGGCTCAAAGTAGCCACCTTGCCTTCTTGGGAGCTATGCGCATTGACTTCTGCTAATATTAGAAACTGTTCTTTAATAGGACTCTTAAAAGGTTAAAAATTATTTTTTAATATGTTTAGATAAATTTTTTAAAATACTTTATTTAATTAGAAAAACTTTTAGATATACCCTTAAACTCATAAGATATTTATTACGACACTTAAAAATAAACAGTACAATAAATAAAATTTTAATTTAATTTTTCGTCAATATATTAATTTACGAAGAAACTCTTCTACAAAAAGTAGAAGTCATTTCAAATATACCCTTAAACTCATAAGACATATTTATTACGACACTTAAAAATAAACAGTACAATAAATAAAATTTTAATTTAATTTTCTTCCTCAATATGTTATTTTACGAAGAAACTCTTCTACAAAAAGTAGAAGTCATTTCAAATATACCCTTAAACTCATAAGACATATTTATTACGATACTTAAAAATAAACAGTACAATAAATAAAATTTTAATTTAATTTTCTTCCTCAATATGTTATTTTTGTTTAATATTCCACTCTCCAAACCAAGACAAGCTTCAAAGCCTACCACTCGTAAATATAATTTTAAAAAAACGTAGAAATTTCGTAATTTGTGAATCCAACCAAAACCTCTTAAGCTTTTGTCGAATCTAACGTACTTTTGTTTAGTGTCGTTAAGTCTACGTTTCCATGCAGGTTGTTTGCTTGGTGGACTCGATAATCCTCAGCTTTAATTTTGTCTTAAGCTCTTACTTTATTTGACGCTTTGGAATTTGGATCTTATATGCACAAACAATTCTCTCCTTGGGTCGTTCTTTACATTTGACATGTCATATTCCCAAGATACGTTTAATTTTTTTATGATTTCGGCATAGTTTGTCGTGTCTAGATTTTCTTTAGTTGAAACAATAATTTTTTCTTTTACCTCTTTCTGCATTTTATTTACTGAGTTTCTTGAAAATCCTGACTTTCATATTTTGATGGTTTTTGTGATTTTCTTGATGACTATGTTGTGTAGAGCTTTTCTGCATTGAAAACTCTAAGGGTCCGTTTGATTACAAGAATGAAATTTGGGTGGAAAGAAAAAGAATTCTAGGGAATTGAATTGTCTAGAACTTGTTATAATGAAAATTCTCAATTAATTGTGTTTGATTGGTATAGTTTTCCACCTAGAAAATATTAAAATTTTGAATCTTTTGATATTCGTTTGGCTTTGTTTTCCATGAAAATTGTCCATTAAAGGGATATAATTTGTTACAATTGACGATAAAATTTATTTTATATATATATATATATATATATATATATATATATATATAAAATAAAAGTTGTCTAGAAAAGCTTTTCCCACCAAAGTGGTGGGAAGTCTTTTCCTCAAAAACCAAAAAAATGTGAGCGTGTGAGCCAAAGATGAAAAATCAATTACATGAAAAGTTTGAGCAATCAAACATGAAAAAATGTGAAAAATGAAATTTAATTTCCTTCTTCCATGAAATTGAAGTGCAATCAAATAGGACCTTAGATATTGATAAATTCCGTCTCGTTTCTCTTTCTCTATTTGCTTCTAATTTTTATTTAACATGCAAGGTTCACTGCAGTCTTTTCTATCCATGTGCCCCTAATTTTATTTAACATACAAGGTTCACTGCAGTCTTTTCTATCCATGTGCCCTTATAGTTGAACTGTTGGACATTGTTTAAGACATGCTTCAACCAACATATATGACAATTTTAAGGTCCTAAATTCCTAGGTTTACAGCATTGTGGTCAAAAGTTGATATTTGCTCCCGCTGCCGGACCTTCTATTGTTTAATTTTTGGGAGCATTTAACTAATTTCCTAAATGTTAAGATATGCTACAAAATCAAGCTGCATGCAACTAGCTATATAGTTAAGAAAGAGACAAAACAGAGACATGGTAGATGTATTGATTTGGACAAGAATGGGCACGATCATGATCAATAACGAGACTAAGTATCAATGTATGAGATATACTCGACTTGATAAGAATATTGAGCATGATTGAAATAGTTATATAAAAAACTTCCGTGCCCTCCTGATGGCGCAAGGCCTTTTTGCTACTCCGTCGAACAAACGTTACATGTGAAATGAGGTTGGGGCTTTGTACCTCCGATATGAGAATTAGTGAATGATTTAAAAACATGGACTTAGAAAAGATAGAATACGTATTCAAATAGTCAAAAATTTTCAAACCGATACATGTCAGTGATCGAAGTCATGCAACTGTTGGGTGGTTATCATGCCACATGTCCCACGTAGCATCTCCCACCACCCCTA
This sequence comes from Fraxinus anomala, assembly GCA_903798345.1. Classification (NCBI taxonomy): domain Eukaryota; kingdom Viridiplantae; phylum Streptophyta; class Magnoliopsida; order Lamiales; family Oleaceae; genus Fraxinus; species Fraxinus anomala. The sequence goes on along the minus strand of CAIGRN010124001.1, from coordinate 10,741 downwards.
CGTTCTGAGTGTAAGACCTCTACCTATCCAACTGTTGGTTGTGTCTATAATAACCGTTGAACGGTTCCTATCCAACTCAAAAATGTTTTTATGATTACATGTTGTGTTGGCCTCATAGTTATGGACATTCTCATAACGATAGACAACCTAGCATACATGTAGAGGGCCTCATGTGGTCGCCGGCATAAAATGGACGTAGAAAGCCTCATAGCAGTAGATGGCCTAATATCCAAGTAGAGGGCCTTGTAGTAGTTGACGATCTAGCATGTTGTGCTCTACGTAAAGTGCCTTTGGAGTAGCCTTCACCTTGTTGACCCTTGTAGACAATTATTGATGACATCTAATATCAATCATCAAGACAAAAATAGAATAGTGACAATTGATATACTTATCTATTTCATTTTATAGTTTCAGCGTATTCTAAATATTACATTTGCTCTAAAAGAAACGTACTAAAGAGGAACACTAACATCCGTAGATACCCCCATGATGTTGCAAATATAATCACAACCAAAAAAAAAAAATTGTCTTTTAACTTTATTATAAAAAAAAAAACACATAAGAATGTTTAAACACAAAGTGCTGGCGTATAGTCCAAATGAGTTATAGTACAAATCGGCAAATAATTAGGAAGTTCTCTGATATTTGCTGTTTCTATTAATATGACAAAACCCGCTTTTAATATCTCTTGATTTTGATTAAGAGAGCTTAACAACTAATCATTTCGTGACACCTAATAACACTTATTCAGTCCTCATGTACACCACACGATACCTAACGATTTTGATTAAAAGTAATTACTACTTAATTTGGATAATTGGATTTTTTTTTTTTTTTTCCGGACGCCCTAATCAAGTGTAAACGAACTTAATTGACTAATATAAAGACACACATGAAGACATATACTGGTGCATATGGTATATTACGGACCTAGAAGATGTTTGGTGGTCGATTGTACAAAGTTAGACAATATTAAAAGAAACTAAAATTTTATGTATTGTACTCTCGAGTTTAGTTTAATATTAGCATGCCTTAATTGTAATAAAATTGCTTATTAATTAACATGTAAAAGTAGAACTCGAGTTTTGTGCTGGAAAACAACATGTTTTGTCGTGCGATTTTGTAAGTTATTTGTAGAACATGATTATCGAAGTTACTTTTTCACTAACAAAGCTCGAAGAACGACTTGAGATTCACCACATTGATTTTAAGTTTTAACATTGATAAGGCTCGTAAATAGAATTAGAGCCACTGCACAGATAACATGACACTGGACAAATATTTAACTATCTTGTTTAACACTAAGATGTAAAGTCCATTTAGATCGATACTCAATCTAACTTAATAGTACGCGACCACCCCCACCCCACCCCCAAATAATAAATAAATAAATAAAAGGATAACATGAATCCTTATAAAAGAGAAAACAAGTGGACAAATAATACAACTAGGGTAACATAAAGTATTGATGAGAATATTGTAAATAAACGAGTCAATCGGCTTATTTGTCGGATGCATTGGTGAGGAATGTTTGGATCACTTATTACTCGAGAGACCCAATAAACTTGGGCCGGCCCATGCCCACCACTAAGTTAAGTTACTGTTCTACCCCCATTGTCTTTTATTTTTGTATTTAGTATTTAGCATGACAAATTCTAAATATCGCACACGATATTTTGGATTTCTTGATTTAATTGCAACTCGTAGCTTCTTTTAAATTTATATTCTTCTGTCCCATAAATTAAAAAATATAATTAATATGGTTGAAAATATAATTTTACTTATATTTCTCTTAATACACCGTACATTAAATAATAATTTAATTAAGAATAATTTATATTTGTTGATAATAATGCATATTAAATATGGATATATTGAAAAATTAAGAAATTAATTATATTTTCAACAGAAAAAATGGTTTAAAATTTGTTACATATGAAAAAAAATGCAAAACTATCTTTATTAGGCAGAGGAAGTATCACTTGTCTATACTTTTGGGTGTGTGTCTCCCATTATTGTGAGAAAAATAGAGTAATGAATAATATTTTTTGGAGAATGTGTGGTTGAAAAGTAAAGTAATTTTATTAATTTTTGTGTAGAATATTTTATTTGGTGAATATGTGGTGGAGAATTTTACTGTAACAAATAATTTTTTGCAATTAAGAGCGTGTTGGGTTAAGCTTAGAAGGAATTGAAAAGTACTTTTATTTTAATTTTTGCAACGAACGGTGCACTATAGACTGCATTATTAAAAAAATTGAGTAGAGTAATGAATTAAAATTTTAACTTATTTTAATAATTAATGTAGTTCTGTTTTGTACGACAGTCTTTACTAAATATAACAAAAATGAAGATGCAGCAATATATATTTTTTCTTTTTGGTTGGTGTCTGAATTTTGTGCATCATTTTACAGAAGTTAGTACATTAATTTAATTATTATTGAATGGGAGACACCAAAATGTTGGTACAATTTTAATGAAGGTGACATTGTATATTGATGGAGAACACCTAAGGCAATAAGTCACGCAATAGTTAGAGGAATAGGCTTTAATATGAATATTTACATTTTTTTTTAATCATACCATTAAATTATATATCTTATTAGATAAAAATTTATTAACTCCTTTACTTTTTATTTAGCGTGTAATATAATCTTCCCTGAATTTCGTATCTACCTCGTACTTCGATATTAAATTACGACTTTTAATATCTTTTCCAGTATCTTCATCGAATTAGAATGAATAACGAGTCATTTCAAGGTCCCAAAATTATGTGTTACACTATCTCCTATTAATGTCGAAATACTCTCCAGTAAAGATATAATCTCAATAAATAATTTCTTGAAACAAATCATCAATGTCTTCCGAAATTGATAATTTTTCGTATTATCTATCTAACTAGTAAAACAAAGTATAACATCATTAATGAACTCTTCTAGATGAAAGAGTCTAATTGGTATAATTTTATCTTCAATAGGTTTATTTTCTTGTTATATAGATATAATCAATAAAGTATTATTAAGAAAAATCGTAAAAACAAAAGAATCAACATCTATAACCGTCTCGAGGATTAGACGGTAATACCTTTTCCCGAATGACAATAAAAACTACGATATGAGATGAGTGTCTCTTTTTTTAGAACACCGATTCAACGAAAATGGATCACTAGTCGTTTCAAAGTTCTAAAAAATATTACATTCTTCCTTTTTATCTGCAAAGGCAAATTTCTATATGCTCTTTAACAATCCTCGATACATTGTCTCTCGTTAGCGTTGAAATACTTTCCAATGAAGATATAATCTAGATTAATAATTTCTTAAGTCAAATTATCTACGTTTTTCCAAAATTGATAATTTATTTTCATACCTATCTTACTAGCGGGACACGGTGTAATATCATTAATGAACTCTTCTACTCAAAAGAGTCTATACAATTTTATCTTCAATGAGCTTATTTTTTGTTGTATTTAATATAATTAATAAGGTTTAAATTAGACAAAATAAAGAAAAAAAATATTTTTCCAAATATAAATTATAAGGAAATAGTAATAACAAAGGAGTCTGCACATATAACGGGCTAGAGGATTAGACGGTGAAACCTTTTACGGAAGGGGGCAAAAAAAAAAAAAAAAANAAAAAAAAAAAAAAAAAAAAAAAACTACTTAACTTTCATAATTTATGATTAGTAAAGTAATTAAGAATCATAATTAACCATGCCGTTAAAGTTAAGTGGTTAAAATCCTTTAGTCAAAGATAGACTGACGTGTTATTCAGTCGTTTTGGCTGACTAAATTAACGGTACCATCCTATCACGTGACCTGAATCACAAATTCCAAAAAGCAATTAAATAGGAAGAAATGCTAAAAATTTCACCTTTTATCCTAAATTAATTGAAGAGTAATACTATTTAACCCTCGTTAGGTTACAATCACAATTTAGGTATGGTTAGTTTGGAATTAAATCATAAATAAAATTAAATATGTCATTTATTTTTACGTTTTAATTAGTCTATCATCTAACGCCGTCTAAACTGAAATTGTAACGCAGTGAAACTACATAACATTACTCTTTTCTGCTGAGCTGACAGCCGCAGTTCGGTAGTCTCTGCTGGGCTGGCAGCCGCAGTGTGAGGGTTCGATTACTGCCTCTTACAAGGTTTGGAATTGGACTCTTTGTGGGCACCAGTATGGCAGGTACATATTTTTATTCAATCATTACATGACCATAGTTATTTGACTCTATTAACCTAGATTTGATTTTTTAAAATTGGTTGACCCTACAAAATTTAGGAAAAACATGTTTTTAATAAAGACGTGACCACCATTTAATTAAGATGTCGACAACTTGAAGGAAAAGATCATTTTGTGCCCATGATCAGCTAAAGATAATGATCATCTCATCAATTGGATTTGAACTAATATACTCGTTTTGAGCTTTAGCAGTTGCACATAAGATCAAGATTTCCTGTTAAAAATTGACTTAAGGATATTCGATCAATATGTTGAGGATCAATACTGTAATTTATCCAAAAAAAAAATACCCTGCTGGAAATTGAAATTCCATTTCTACCCAAATGAGTTTGTTATGCCACCCCCACAATATTGGGCCCACACGACACGTGTCAGACCCCCATTAGATGTGGCAGCTGGTTAAAAAATATCCCAAAATCTCTTCTTCAATTCTCATTAAGTCATTGATACACTAACGATTAATCGCGCTTAAATCTTGATAAAAAAAATTGAATAACTAATTTACTGTTTTATATGGGCTATCGGATCCTATAAAATAGTGTGTTTTGCAGTGTTTTCGGCCAGCTGAACTCTTCTTCTCTCCCAAAGCTATCTCTTTCTAAAACACTCTCTCGTCTCCTCTCTCTGTAAAACAGAAGAAATTAAAACCTTGAAGAAGAAAAGCAGAGCAGCAGAGGAATCAAAGTTTCCATCTGGGTTTTTTCACTCAGTATTTTACAGTATCCACTACTACAACTTTCTGTGATTCTCTTCAATATATATTCCATTCCCTCAACTTTTCTTGAAATATTTTTCACTTTTCTTCATAGTCTATCTATAGAGAAAAAAGGTGTATGAAGCTCTCTCTTTAATGCAAATGCAAATGGGGAGTCTCTTCTTTTGAGTATTATTACTTTCCTCGAACTTTCTTAATAATCCTAGATTTTTTTTCTTTCTATGGTGCACTGTTTCTCTATTTAAACTTTGCTCTCTCTCTTTATTCTCAAAGAATCTCTTACCCACCCTATTCTCTTTCGCTTTCAAAGGGACTCTGGAAAAAATCTTTCATTTTTGAATGCACAAGAAGAAGAAATATGTTGTCTAATACAAGAGTCAAGTACAGTGAACACTTGAAGCAAACTACAATCGTCAGCAAACCAGCCGGAAATGAAATTTCCGGCAGGAAAAAGCCTTCCCATACGGAGATACACTCCGTCGCCGGTACCGGAACCGCCACCAGGACCGTCAGGTTCTCTGTCACCGACGCTTATGCTACTGACTCCTCAAGCGATGAAGAGGAAGGCTTCTTTGTTAAACGTCAGAGAGTAAAGAAATTCATAAACGAGGTGAAAATCCAGCCTTCTTGTAGAGAAAACAGGAGTGTAAATGTTAATGAAACTGCTGCTGCTGCTTCCACCGTTCTGGGAGGTAGCCGGCGGCCTTCCACGGCGGTGAAACGTAAGAAAAGTAGTGGTAGACAGAAACAGAACGGCGGAACTGACAGTCAAAAAGTGACAAGAAATGGAAATGTGAGGAAGTTCCGCGGCGTACGGCAGCGGCCGTGGGGCAAATGGGCGGCTGAGATTCGAGACCCCCTGAGGCGTGTACGGCTGTGGCTAGGCACTTACAACACGGCGGAGGAGGCTGCTATGGTGTACGATCACGCTGCAATCCAGCTACGTGGCCCTGACGCTCTCACTAATTTTTCAGTCCCACCGCAAACGGAAAACAAAACAAACTCAGGGTACAACTCCGGCGAGGACTCCCACAACACCGTGAAATCACCCAAGTCTGTTCTCCGATTTGTCTCAGCGGCTGACTCACAAACTGAAGTCGAAGCCGAAGCTGAAGCCGAGTCGTCGTCGTTCTTTTCGCCGCCAAATGATGCTGTTCCGTTGAAGGAGAATGAAGATATTACCCCATGGGAGAATTTCTCGGACTGTCCGATATTTCCGTCGGTTGAAGATATGTTCCGGGGATTTGACGATCCGCTTCCCGTACCCGATTTGTTTGATGAAACGGGTTTTGCAGATAGCATCTTCGGCTTGGATTTTGACTGTTGCAACGACATGCTTGTCGGGTCAAGTTATAATACCGGGTTTGGGCAAGCGGATGACTATTTTCAAGATTTTGGTGATATATTCGGGTCGGATCCTCTAGTTGTACTCTGAATTCTGAAGAGGTAGTTAAGAACGCTGTCGTTTCAGTGAAAGATAATGCACAATATCTGGATTTGCTGATTTTTTGAGAGTTAAGAATTAGCAAGAAATAAGAATCTACATCTTTTGCTAATTGAGTAATTATTGGATATTTTTGTCGTCTGCATTTTTTCTTTTTTTGGGGTTTTGTTTGGTGTTGATGTGAATTTTTCAATTTATGAGCAGTAAATGCAATTATAATTATTTTTGTTATTTTACGAGTTATTTTTCAAGATGAAACAAGTATGACATCACGTGACTTGCAAAGTTATGAATTAGGTGAACAAATAAAATGGAATGACTCCCAAAGGTACTACCAAATGCGTTTACGTGTATGTATTAAGATAAAAATGAATAATTATTGTGGAGGTCAAAATTTCGTTTAGTCGACGATAAATCGATGATGTATATGTGTACTAATACACACCTAACATTTCGAACTACAAATGAAGCACCAATGATCTAAAACACTTAGATGCGGTATTGAGATGTTTTACTCTTTTAAGAGAGGCTAGATACCAAATGTACCTTTTGTGAAGTGTTAGCCTTGTAATTATAGGAATTGAAATTGGTGGAGGGCAAGCATTGCCTTGGCATGATTCTTCAGCATATGTAGAGACTTCGCTTGTGAGTATTGTTTGTCATATTTTTAAAGATTCAAGTACATCATACCATTCTAGTTGAACCCTCGATGCAATAAGTATGGGTAGAGAAGTATTGAGTTTGTTGGCTCACTGTTCAAGCCAATTTATCATGTTGAGGAGTCATTTGGTGGAAATCATGACTTGTATCGATGGTAGGCTTGACATGTTTGAAAATCGAGAGACTTTATATAGCATTTTATACAAGATTTTTCTACTCAACAAATTACGTGTGTATCATGTTGAGAACATGTTTAAAGTCTATTATCAATCAAATCCTAGCCTTAAAGGGAGTTTCCGTGCCAGAGTTAATAATTATACCGCAAGAAATAGATTATGGCATTTGTATAATTAGGTAACACGGTACAAGTTTATCTACTAATTACCCCGTAAAAGTACTGCAGTTAATACAAATCCAATTATAGTGTCAAAAATGAGGCTGGGGTGATGACATTTATGTATGATAATCCTTTGAGACAATTATCATAGACATCATTGTGCTTTAGACAACATCAGAAACATCATTTTACTTTACAAGTCATATTAACTGCCGTTTCATTTATTATTATTATTTTATTTTATTTTATTTTTTGATTATTACATATACCTACACTGATCACTTTTTGGGCTGTATGATCCAAATTGATGTTGATATACCTAAAATTTCTTTGTGAAGAAAAAAAAATGAAAATTTCTACCATTTAGCTAATAATTTGCTCAATTAGAAAATTTTATATTTTTTTCACAATAAAATTTTAAGTATATCAAAATTATTTTTCATATTATATATTCAAAAAGTGACATAATGTTTGTGATACTCAAAACCAGACATTTGATAGTTCTATAGAGATTTTTAAAATGAGAAATGGCCTGTGATATTGTCATAAAATCAATTCCCCTTGTACTAGAAATTTTACAGGCGTTGTGCTGACAGCACGTGCTTGATCATTTATTTTTATTTATTTATTTTTATCTTCCAATAAAAAACTGTCAAGTAATCCACCCCCACCTGGTAATTCCCCTGCGAAAATCCCTCTGCACACCAAGCATTTCTCTGATAGAGTTTAGGGGGTGTCTTTATATTGTACTACTGCTTTTTGCTCTTTACTTTTTTTAAGTCCGCAAAGTTGGACTAGGTTTTGATTCCAAATTTACTTTAAAGTTTAATTTTAATAGTCAATATCTCGTAATTTTTATCTAGAAACCTCAGCTAAAAAATAGTGGCAAAGGCCCAAAGATTCATGTCTTAGTGGACTTATTTCTATAAAGTAAGCATGCGTTTTGACTTGTTTAGGACATTTATTGACAATAAGTTACCCTAAATCCTGTATCGACCCGTTAAACTTAGTCGATTAGTCTCATAAATAAGAAATAAGACTTACGGGTGAGTCGTAATTGTTTAAAGTGATAAATTAGGGGGTGACAAACGAATTGAATGGCTTTTGAGCTGGGTTTGTTTTATTTTTATTTTTTATTACTTTATTAAAAAAAATGAGTTAGATCATTGACTTGGGATGACTCGGCTCATCGATAGGATCGAGCTGATCTTGTGTGTCTAAGAACTGAGTTGAGCCAAACCTGCTCGATCCATTGTAACCCCTAATCCCATAAAGCCTAACCTCGACTCATAAAAAAAATCAATAAGAATAAGTATGCACAAGTAATATTCGAAAAGCTTGGAAATAAAAATGTTACTATATTTGACAAATAATTTCAGAATAGAAAACGATATCACGATTTGGTAAGGTAGGCAAATGTATTTGTCTTTGACCGCATTTTTCTTTGGGCGACACAGAATCATAAATCATCAATGTATGCAGACGCCTGCAGTTCTATTTCCTCAGGTGATGTTCTTTGGGACCCTTACTCGTGTGTTTGTCTGTTGGCCAAATTTAGTAAATCATCTCTTAACATTTGTTTCAATCCGTAATCATTTGGGGACTTAAAAGGAAAACCATCATTTAAGTAATTAGTATGATATTAGTATTTATTATCTGATTATATTGAATCTTTTAGTATACAAAGTGTTGAATAAGATGGAGCGGTGAAAATTTTGCATGCGATGGATCCTTAATATATCGAAAATTACCTTAATTTTCTTCTTGTTATTTTTGGAGTAGCCAAGTTCAAATTATTGTTAACGTGTTTGATGCTAATTTAGTAAAAGTATACGAGCTAAAAGAATAACAATAACAACAAAGAATAAATGATAAAGTATGCTTTCTTTTTAATGAATTTGTATTAGTTAGATGAATCTTTTATCTATGTTCTATTCGGTTAGTTGCTATTTGCACTAAAAGATTCAATACAACTAAATGCTTCACATGCAACTGCAACACGCCATATTAATCTTGATCTCAATTATGAGATCTAGAACAATATATCTGCTTAAATTTGTCATGAATTTAATTTAGAGTGAAGGTTGTTGACTTTGAAAAATGGCTCCGACACATGGTTAACAGAATAAGTCTTAACGTATGGTTTTCTCTGCGCACGGTAGCCCACTGTTAGTCACTCAAGGCCCTTTCTGGTGGGAGTGGAAGCAACTGCGAGCACTCTGATGGTCAAGTCAGTATTTCAGTTAATTGGAAAGTGGTACCTGGCGGTGAAACCATGATGTGATTGAAAATGTGTGTAAATATAGTGAAAGACTCTATAAATTTAAAAGATTAGAATGCCAAGATCAGAATGGGAACCCTTCCTTTATCATAGTGTGTGGGTATTTATACTACAGAGACTGAGAGAGGAAGAGAAGAATCGTTGGATGGGGGGACACGTTGCTTCGAATCCCGAATAGGTCATCCTTTCATAGGTGTCAATTTGTCAATCCATAGGTTGGCGGGAATCAAATGATTTTTAACATAGTAACATGAGTTGACCGTTTGTAGCATGTCACACGTCCCATCAATCAGTCCAAGGACTTGACTTTGAAGAGCTCCTCATAAAAGATCTGGGCATGCTAGGGGAGGTAAATGTGGGACGTAACGGAGTGAGGGCCTTTGCATCCGTCGTGTATGGCGGATGAGTTCGACTCTTCTACGAGGGAGTAGTAGTGTTTCGGTTTGGGGCAACAAATTCAGTTCATCTAATATAAATTCAGTTCGTCTGGTACCAATTTAGTTTGTCCAATACAAATTCAATTCGTCCAGTACAAATTCAGTTCAACCACCATATGGCAGTCCAGAATTAAGTAGCGCAATACGTGGCGGATGACTTGATGGACTAAGTGGAGGGCCTTTGAAGGCCCGTAACAACAGTCCCTCAAGTCCTTGTATGGATATTTATATAATACATGGACTTTGTTGAGGTCGCCATATCATGTCATGTTATCGGGTGCATACGTTAGTTGTTGCAGAAGAGGCGAAAATGAGTGCAAAAGGAACGTCCTGGCAGAAGGACGAAGCGTCGAGTGACAACTTTGAGAGAAGTTGTGGCAGAAGCGAAGTTCTAGCTGAAGGACGAAGTGTTGAGTGTTGGCAACTTTGAGAAACGTTGTGGCAAAAGCGAAGTCCTAGCTGAAGGACGAAGCGTTGAGTGTTAGCAACTTTGAGGAAAGTTATGAAAAATGCAAAGATCTAGTAGAAGGACAAAGCCCTTTGATATGAGCCGGGTTGTGCCACTATTTATCAAGAATCCGAAGCATGTTGCGGAGAGGCTAGAGCCAAGTTCGAGAC
>CAIGRN010123987.1:0-16503 GCA_903798345.1 Fraxinus anomala | reverse complement strand
CTCCTCCCACGTCCAAACTTGGAGCGATCCTGACCGTTGATCGGCATTTACATGTTAAATCTAGCTTGCGCATGCAAGAGTGGGTCGGCATCTGTTGGCAACATTTTTTGAGGTCACCAAATTCTAGTAATAATTTGATTAATATGACATGACAGCATGCTTGGCTTAGGTTAGCTTAAAAGACAAAAGAAGCCAAAAGCTTTTAAAAAAAATGACTTCTTTATGGCTTATTTTGGCAGTATCAATAGTGATACTGCAGAAGTAAGCCAGCGTCTTAAGAAAAGGCCAAACATGCACTTGGAGCACTTATAGACAAACTTCTAAACATGTTTGAATTAGTTACTCTTAGGGCTGGACATGGTCTGGTCCGGTTCGGTTCTCTTCCGGATCGATTTTGAAGAGAATCGAACCAAATCGGGATTTTCGGGTATTTAGTAAGTGGAACCGTCAGGTCCAAATTTAATTATGGAACCGTTCGGGTTCGGTTCCTGGGTTCCGTACAATAATTAATTTTTTTATATTTACAACAATGCTATATTAATTAAGACTAAGACATGTTCAATCTTAACTCTTACAAAATAACGTAGTCCAATCTGATGATATCTTTTGTACATTTCTTTGTTGAGTTCTTCATAGATTTGACTGTTAAAATCACAAGAAGTGGTAGATAGCGAGTTCACAATAATATAACTCATTTTTTGAGGTCACCAAATTCTAGTAATAATTTGATTAATATGACATGACAGCATGCTTGGCTTAGGTTAGCTTAAAAGACAAAAGAAGCCAAAAGCTTTTAAAAAAAAAAGACTTCTTTATGGCTTATTTTGGCAGCATCAATAGTGATACTGCAGAAGTAAGCCAGCATCTTAAGAAAAGGCCAAACATGCACTTGGAGCACTTATAGACAAACTTCTAAACATGTTTGAATTAGTTACTCTTAGGGCTGGACATGGTCCGGTTCGGTTCTCTTCCGGATCGATTTTGAAGAGAATCGAACCAAATCGGGATTTTTGGGTATTTAGTAAGTGGAACCGTCAGGTCCAAATTTAATTATGGAACCGTTCGGGTTCGGTTCCTGGGTTCCGTACAATAATTAATTTTTTTATATTTACAATAATGCTATATTAATTAGACTAAGACATGTTCAATCTTAACTCTTACAAAATAACGTAGTCCAATCTGATGATATCTTTTGTACATTTCTTTGTTGAGTTCTTCATAGATTTGACTGTTAAAATCACAAGAAGTGGTTGATAGCGAGTTCACAATAATATAACAGAAAAAAGGACACTACGGTAGAATAAGAGATTTGGGTAAAATTTAGGTCAATTTGATTAAATTGGGCTTGGCTGAAAATTGAAAATAGAAAAATCATATTTTAGGTTTAAGCTAAATTAATTAGTTAGCAAATTCATTTAGAAAAGAATAAAATAATTTGACTTATTTAAGATAAGAAATTTAAAAAATTAGGGAGATTCGGTTCTTATTCGATTATTTAGTTCTAGGTCTAGAACTGAGAATCGAACCAAATCCGTCGGTTCTCAATTTAGATATCCGTTTGTGTATTTAATTTAAGAAGAACCGCTCATTCGGTTCGGTCCAATTCGGTTCGGGAGTTTTGTCCAGCCCTAGTTACTTTTTCTTACTTTTCATGGAAAAAAGTACTCATCTAGAAGTAATTCTTACCTCACTGTAAAAATAAGTACCTTTATTGTTTCTAACTTTGACAAATAACAGAAGTTATTTCTTTTGAAAAACTTACTGGTTGACTTGCACGTATACCTTTTAAGCTTAGCTGAACATGGTGTTAATGGCATATTTCAGTTACTGGGTTAAATTGCATATGTAGAATGGTTATGGCGGAATGCATGGAGGAGCAGTTGGGGCTGTGGCTGAGAGGCTGGCAATTGCTTGTGCTAGAACAGTTGTAGGAAAAGATAAGAATCTCTTCCTTGGAGAATTGAGCATATCTTATCTCTCTGCGGCTCCACGTAATGTGAGTCTTTTGGGCTTTGTAATCTTAATTTTATTTTTGGTACAACACCTAACTGATGCTCTTATTGCATATAACCTAACTGATGTTCTTATTGCATATAGTATATGCTGTGACTAGTTATTGCTTGTTACTATGCATCCTGTTGGGCAATCACATATGTAATAGGCCACTCTAATATTCCAATCAAATATAAAGTATATAAGGTTAAGAGGAGTTGGGGGTTCGTGTGATACAAGACAGAGAGGTGCGTAAGAAAAACCTTGTAACCTCCTTCATCAATATAGAGAATTTCTGAAATGTTGAGTGGACATTGAGGGTGAACCTACTATAACTTTGTGTATTTGCTTCAAGTCTTTCTGATTTTGTTTTGGTTGTTGCTGCAATTGGAAATTGGACGAGGGCTTAATCCCTAACAAAACTTATTTCCACTGTGACGTGATGTGTTGTGTTTGCAATGAATTTCTGTAGGTTTTTTTAAGCTCCTCTTAGGGGCGAGCTGTGACTGCATCAGTCCATTTTATCAATTATTAAGGGAAAAGTGTTACTTTACATTCTTTTCGTGGCTTCGTTCTTTCCTCGAAGCTCTCAATGCACTGTAGTTTTATGATAGTAAAAAATCATTCTTCCCTTGTAAGTTTGCATTTTGCGAATCCTTATTTCACGTATCCTGTGGTAACCTATCAAAAGAGAAAAAATTTATGTGTATGACATGAAGTCCAATGGATAAAGGCTGTGAGCGGATGGTTGAAAATTTAATCCTTAAGGGTTTGACTGGAAAGCCATTTGTACTTGTAACATTTCCTGATTATATGCCTGTGTAAAAAAAAAAAAAACTGAGAATTTTTCATTCGTAACCTCTTCCTTTCAAATATTTTTTGACTCCACTTATGTTTTTCATAACCGGTCTCAAACCGGAGTGAAGGAACTTTGTCAAATTATTATGACACGAATAATATTTTATCCGAACAACGCTTAGTTTTTGTTGTTGTTTTCCATTACAGACTGAAGTAATTGTTGATGGGTCTGTGGTAAGGAGTGGGAGGAACTTGACAGTAGTTGCAGTTGAGTTTAGACACAAGGAATCAAGGCTACTGGCATTCATAGCACGTGCTACATTCTATAATATGCCCATTGCACGTTTGTGATCCAATTCTCAGTTCAAACATCAAAGACGCAGACATCTTGGTATGTAATTTTTATTGGCATGCTTGCTTTATAATTTATTCCTATGTATTATGTTGCTGAAACTGTTCCTGGTATTTCTTATTAGGGAAGAGGAAAAGGTAAATTGAAATGGCAACAAAAATCCAAGTTATAGAAATTGGAACTCTATGTAGGATGGTTTGGAGGGTTTTGAGGAATGTTAATCATAGGTCTAACTAGGGTTTAAATGAGCTCAATTCAATTGGGATATCTTTTACCTTAATCCTTTCCATTTGGTTAAAATTTAGCATAACACAATGTAAATTAAATGAGCTACTGGATTCCGGCCTGCATTCAAATGGATGAAATCTCACTGAAGCTCAGTGCTGACAATGCCAGAGGTTCACATAGAGTTGGGTTTTTGGGGTCAGAATAGAAGGATCATAAGATTTATATTGGGTTTTTTTTTAGGATTGCTAACTGCTAAGAATCTAATTAGTCACTGCATGTGATGACTTATGGAGATCATAATTAATCTAACTTGAAGGATACTTGAACAAGTCGTCATTACTATCATTTTCTGGTGGTATTGTCATGCACATTTATTAGCTAATTGTAGAATCAACTTGCATTATTATCATTTTATGTAGTTTCTCCTCGCTGCATTGCACCCTAGGTGGCGGTGTGCGCGTGTGGGCTTAGGTTCAAACTTACAATTGGTGTAGGTCCTCCCCTCTTCTATGTATTTGGGTGCTCCTTGGGCCTAAGCTAAATACTATAAAGTATTCAAAGTTCTTTTCATTTTCCGAAGTGGGAAAGCAGCATATTTTCCATCATTCCATTTTTTTTTTTTCCAAGTTAAATGGTCTTGCCCTTTCTCATTCATCAAAAATGGTCTTGAGTAAGTAAATATACCATGATCATCTCCTCATGGAAGCAATCACATACGACCTCGACACCACCAAAATTGGTGTGGGGGACCTACTCAAGTTTTGTTTCTTGGCCATTTCTCAACTTAAAACCATTTTCCTTTAATCGATGAAGTATACAGCGAGCAAATGAAATTGGCCGTGAATCATTTTGAAGAAAAGTTGGACATCATGGCACCTCTCTTTGCTTTCGCAATTCAGCTGGAATACACTTTTTTGGTAGCTATAGATTGAAGAATGTGTCGGTTGAATCTTGAACCTTGAGACCACAAATACAATCCCATGAGATGTGTCCAGATGATCTCAGTAATGATCTTCTGAAATAAAACTAATATGTTATGAAACCATTTATCACCTATTACAATGAACTTTAATTAACTTTCATAAATATTTGGACTTCATTCTACTCAACAGACACGACCTGTCCTTTCCATTTCAAATTTACCAAATTACATTCAAAATTCTATATGGATCTATTTATATCTTTGCATCTTTGGAGAATCAGAATGCATTTGGAATCAGAATATATTCCAACCCAGAACTGTGCATTCTGTAATTTTTGTGTGATTGTGATACATAAACGCATGGCAGAAACACACTTCCAATTGAATCAATGTCTCCAATTTTCTTTAATTTTCTATTATAGAACTTTGTGGCTTGCAAGCTTGTTCTGTCTTTTGTATAAAGAACGTGTCTTACTGAATATTTATCTGTGAACCGGTATACAGCTCAGTTCATAAAACCTTTGAAGCAACCATGGAAAAGAAAAGTGCAAACTACAGGCGAGAAAATGGAGTGTTTCCTCAACTTGTTAAAGCAACCATCAATTATTATAGTTGCTTTAAATTTGATGCTTCAAGAAAGATATATAGAATAAGCGTATGTGTTACTTGCAAAGGATGTTCTGTAATGGTCATTTTAATAGTAATTTTAAGAGACTTGATTATTTTGCGAAATGTTATCAAGAGACGTGCTTATTTTATGAAATTTCTTTGTGAAAGTTGACACGCATGGATTGCTACCCAGTTTATTTTGTTACTCTTTTTTCCATTAGACTTCTGAGTTATACGAGGTCCCAT
The DNA here is from genome assembly GCA_903798345.1 of Fraxinus anomala. Classification (NCBI taxonomy): domain Eukaryota; kingdom Viridiplantae; phylum Streptophyta; class Magnoliopsida; order Lamiales; family Oleaceae; genus Fraxinus; species Fraxinus anomala. Next base: position 11,356 of record CAIGRN010123987.1, on the reverse strand, counting down.
TGTATTCCCAAACTTCGTATCAGTCGCTTTTGGTGCACAATGCGGAGTATGTCATTACTTAGAAGTATAGAGTCAATAATTGCTTCAGGTAATCCCCTTGGATGTCTTACCCTGAATGTGATGTAGTGGCAATGCTTAACTTGAGTTGTGGATTTATTGTGGCAAAGCTTGGCCCTGTGTCTTTATTTTCTTTTTGAGGAAATCACCCTCAGCGCCTTATTAAGTTTCATAATTCCTAACATATCCCCAAAATTCCACCGCCACCCATAACCTACCCAAACCGTCTCTACCACCGTGAATCCTGTTGTTGCCGGTGATGGTAACAAAATCCCACTAAGAAGTTCTAAGACTTGCACTCTTTCTTCTTTTGTAATTCACTTTTCTTTGTTTTTTGTTATTCTTCTGTTATCGGATTTGGGAAAAATGTGTTTGTGTGTATGTTGGGGTAAACTTTTTGCAGTTTGATTCTTATTTGTTTTTGTTTTGATTAATCTATTTGGGAATCTCATTAACAAACAGTAATTTTTAGGTTTGAAATTTTTATTGATGTTAATATTACTTTGAGAATTAATATCCCTTTAATTTATTTTTTCTTTGTTATGGTAAAATAGAAGTACTAATTTTGAAATTTATATCTGAAAATTTATGTGGAAGATTGGGATGTAATTAGCTTTATTCTGAGTGTCCTGGTGGTGGTAGAATATTCCGATGTCGTTTGTGGTGTTATTTACTTTTTATTTTTTCTAATTATTGGATGGGTGGTAGCAGTGTTGATTTGGTGGTGATATATTACAAATGATGGTGGTGACAACGTAACACTTTTTTATTGCGATGACAAATGATGGCGGTGGCGATGACTAGCAGTGTAATGCCCTTCTCAAAATTTTATCTTTTTTTTTTTTTTTTAAATTCTAATGCACTAGAATTTAATGATATGTATTTGACTCAAGTACGCATTTCAAGTAAAATGGAAATATACTATGTAAACCGAAAGGAAGATGAAAACTGAAAAGAGTTAAAAGAACCAAGGAGGTTTTGATGGGTCTTTAATAATTATATGAAAATTTTGTGTACATGACGAAAAAAAATGGAGAGGGAGGAAGGGAGGGAGAGGGAGAGGGAGAGGGAGAGAGAGAGAGAATTTGCCTCACTTTTTTTTATTCTAGTTAATAAGTGGGACACATGGCAAATGAACGTGGGTTCTTTTAGTCTTGTTTATTTAATGTAATTGTCACGAGTAAAATTAATTGATAAAATAATGTGGTGGCCAAGTGAGTTGAATAGTAAATGGAAAAGCAATATAATCTAAAGTTTAAATCAAAATTGGTTATAATTTTGTATTGACAATAGTTTTTATATAGCATTGATGGGTAGTCCATTTATATTATTATGATTGTTAGGATCCTATGATGTGATTAATCTAGAAATTATTTTATTAATGCAGATCTTAATCGAGACATTCGTGAAAAATGTAAATATTGATATTTTTCAACTACAGTAAAAAGAATGTAAATGCGTGAAATTATGTGTTTATATCGTGTGACTATTAAGTGACATGGTAACATAACATAATTGTGCATTAAGTTTGTGAGGGAAACATACTGGCATTACGTTTTCAAGGCCATGTATACTTTTATCATCATTTATATCGAGTTTATGGTTGACAATTGAGTGTGGATCCTATTATAGATGTGTCGTACTAGTGTCCAGATAAATATATCATTCGAGGCTCTTGACGATCATTAAAGGTAGTGTAGGAGTATTTGGAGTTCCGCACTTTTATACAGTCAATGTTAGGAGGTCTCTTGATGGCCTTGAGATTGCGAATAGGCACGCGAAGCACTGTATACATAGGTTGTGTCTTTAATTTACATTTGTTTTATATTGATGTGGTATCATAAGTTTCAGTGGGGGCAATGCAGGCGAATGCATTGACATTTTTGTGTGCACAAGGAATGGCTATGCTATTATGATTTCATGATTCGAGCCCAAGTATGCTTGATATATACATTACTGTACCATCATATTTTTTGTACTTTAGTGTTCACTCTTTATGCTTTGTACTGTACATGGCACTTTGGGACTGAAATTATTCGAACATGAAGATGTTGAGATTATTGAGGACTTTACTGCTATACATGTTATCTATACCCGTACGTACTATACTCGTTTTTTAATAGTCATTGATGAAGAGAGAACGAAGAGTTTTGAAGAATATAGACTTTGTACTGGTTATAATCGATGTTTACGATTTGATTACAAGTTGTTGTGTTAATACTATGATATATATGAGGAGTAAACATTGGTGTATTAATATGTAAAATAGGGAGATTGTATATAGTTGAAATATGTAGTAAAAATGGGATAACTTATTTGTTCAATCGTACCTGCTTGTTATTTATTAGATCTTAAGGAACTCTTTGAAAATTAAGTGAGCATTTTTCATCTAAAGTTGGGTTGTGATATAGCATCAAATGTATTTTGCAAAACAGGTCTTCTTTTGGTGTGATACATTTTATATTATATCGACTGATTTTATAGAGTCGCTTGATTTTATATAATACCAAAAGATTTGTTTTACAAATTACATTTGACATCGGATTGGCTATATCACAACCCAACTTTGGATAAAAAGAAATGCCCACTAAATTTTCAAAAAGTTCCCTAAGATCAAACAAATAACAAGCTAGCACAACAGTGTACCTTCGTCAGATAAGTTATCTCACTTTCATTGCATACTTCCACTATATACAATCACCCTATTTTACATACTGATACATCAATGTCTACACATATATCATAATATTAACATAACGACATGTAAATGTAATCAAATTACAAACATCAACGATAATCGGTATAAAGTATTTACATTCTTCGAAAGTCTCCGTACCCTCTTCCTCATTAATGACAGTGCAAAAACGAATATAGTGTGTACATGTGTAGGTAACATGTATAGTAGTAATGTCCTTAATAATCTTGGCATTCTTGGTCGTCCAATTAATTTCAATCTCCCAAGGTATCATATACAGTATAAAACATAAATCGTAAATACTAAAGTTCAATAAATATGATGGTGCATTGATTATATCATGCATACTTGGACTTGAATCTTTATTATAGTGTACCGTATGAGCTCAGAATAATATAGCCATTACTTGCGCACAAAAATAATGTCAGTGCATCCATCATCAAGGCTCAAGATGCCACATCAATATAAAATAATGTAAATCAAATTCCTGGCCTACGAATGCAGTGCTCCACGTGCATATTCACAATCTCAAGGTCATTAAGAGACCTCCTGACATCAGCTGTATACCGGTGTCAAAGCCCAAAATGGTATATTTATCCGAACATAATAATACGGTCTATCTATAATGAGATCCATACAACTCCCAACCACAAATTCAATATAAATGACGATAAAAGTATGCAAGATCTTGAAAACGTAACGATCCATATTTTTCTTAATAAACTTAATCCACATGTATATCACGTTACCATGGTCACATAATAATGATGATGATGATAAGCACATAATTTTACATATTAATATGTTTTGTACTGTAGTTGAAAAACATTAATATTTACATTTTACGTGAATTGCTCGATCAAATCTCTAAATTAATCACGTCATATCTCTCAACTAACAAGCCTAAACTAGGCCTACAAGATAATATAATATGCCCAATAAAAGATTCGGGTAATAATACAGCTAATAATAATAGTAACAATAAGAATCATAATAATAAGAATATAAATGGAATTCCCATCACTACTAAATAAAAACTGTCATTGGTGCAAAATTATGATCAATTTGGATTCACACGGGAGATATATGTTACTATTCAACTAACTTGATCCCATACTTACCTTAAATAAACAAGATTACAAGAACCCATGTTCATTTGTCCCACTTGTTTAACTAAAATCAAAAGTTTAGCACAAGTCATCATAGTTGGTCTAATTAGTTTTAAGTTTAATTTTAATTTTATCTTCCTCAAAATTATTAAAGAATTAGAACCTAAGAATTTTAATTTCTATAAATAAACCAATTAAATAAACAAAGAAAGAAAGAAACTAACCTGAAGAGTGTGAATGATGGAGAAAGAGTGTGTTGGAATTACACATTCGTCCCCTATTTATAGGGGTTGGCAGGGGTCAACCATGCAATTTTTAAAATTTCACTTTTGACCCTTAGGGTAAAGATGCAATTACCCCTTTCTAATTAAGATTGCATTTTTAATCCCATGGTAACACTTAGTTTCTATAAAACTTATACAGTTCAATTAAGTCCCTGAAATATTTAGAAATTTTCTAAAATATCAAAACTTTGCTAGAAAATTTTTGGGGTTTTACCAGCAGCGCGTCATAGTGTTACAAGTGGTAGCGACAATGACGAGGGGTGTTAAAACAGGCAATGAAATGTTCATAACAGTGTGTTACAAAGTATTAAGTGTGAAAAAAGTAATTAAGAAAGTAACAAGAAAAAAGAGTATTTTGGCGTAAAGGAAGAAGATTGCAAACTGCATTGATAATAAACGAACAATTCAGTTTTTAATTTTTTTTCTTTTTCTTAATTTTAACTACACATTTTCCAAATAAAATAATATTACATGTAAATTTAAAACTTTTCATTATTTTTCAATCGTACATTCTCCCATCAATCACTATTCCAAAATTTATAATTTCTTCAAAATAGGGGCAAAGCAACCCCTTATATTATATTTGGATTCACTTTAAGCTCCGAATTCGAAATAGCGTTCTTTTTTTCTGTAAACTTCAACCAATAATAATCCTGACATTATTTTCTTCTGCGTTCTCAGCTATTTCAAAGCTAGAGAGAAAAAAAAAAAAAGATCATTGATACTAATGACAAGAAGCATCCAAGATTAGGTCATTCAATTTAGTTGGTTTTCCTCGACAGCACAAAGTAAAAAAAACACACACACACACACACACACACCTTACTACAGTTACATTTTCAAGAAATCAGTATGTTGGATGAAAATGTTTCAACTCATCTCTATACGGGAAATACAAACAAGAACTTACCCATGGCTCCCGATTCACATATACATCGGCTGTAGTATCATAAGAAGGCGAACCTACTGGAATTTAGATCACGAAATTTCCAGATCTAGCAGAAGTTCCATCACTCCAAAATAGAGAGGGAGTCCTGAACTGATTGATCTTCACAACTGCATACTTGATTATACTTCTTCAGCACCACTCTGACTGCTGTTTTTCAGTATGTTGAGCTTGCAAAGAGGACACGTGGCATTGATGCACATCCACTTGTCTATACATGTACAATGAAAATGATGATGACACGGTAGTTCACGCAGTTCAGTTCCGTCATCATAGGCACAAAGGCAAATGCAGCATTCCTGCAATCACACACAAAAAGGTAAAACCAAAAGGTAAGTAATGAGACAATCAAGCTACATCAATGTCATTCTCCAAACCAATTGCGAAAAATGAAGCATTGGTCACCTTTGTTTTGTTAGCAAATTGGTCTCCGAACCTTTCATTATACAAGCACAACCAAACTGTTCCAACTTTTCACAAAGTTGTAACAAACCCCTAATGGAAACATGCATCACCTCAAATTTCTGAGCACAAGTTCAACTTCAGAAGCAAGACCTACCTTCATAAAAGATATTTGGATGGTTTCCATCATTAATTACTGATTCTGCAACTATAGTGAAAGGTTGGGGACCAACTTCCTACTAGGGCAATGAGTCATGAACCAGTTATGGCATTTTGCAAACCAATATGCAGTTGTATGAAATAGATTGTAGAAAGAAAACTTTGAAGAATTTACGGAATTTCTATCCACAAGATGTAAAAAAGGGCTAAATCAAACATACAGCATCTTCCAGAGGAATAACATGCTCTGTGGGAGAGTCAGTATCGCATTCAGTAATTATTCCTCCAAATGATTCTTGAATTTCACCATTTTGTTTCTCAAAATCACCAATTCTTCGAAATTTGTATCTAGGAAGTCTCTCAATATCTTCCTTAGTTGCTCCTTCCTGTTACCATAAATGTTGGAAATTGAGTCACTTGTTATGATTATTAAAGATGAGATAATGAGCAAGATGAAAATAACAAGATTTACGTGGAAAAACGAAAAAATCACGGATGGAGGCAGAACTCACTATATCAAAAGTAATGAGTTACAATATATTATGCTAGATCACTCGAGACTCTTCCCTTAATTTGAATTCATCAAATATGTGTAAAACACCATATATTTATAATACAACAATCTCTAACAGACTAGGAGAATAAATACAATGGAAAATTTAATATAAGGTGAAGTCTCGATACAGTGGATAAAACTAATAATAGAATATTTTGGATGACATAAGAGTCGAAAGTTGCAAAAAAAGGAATTAGAATCCAACTCAGATATTACTTACGCTCGAGCGACAACCTTGCGAAGTTAGAGCGGTAGCCGGTGCCTAGAGAGCGCTAGGGTCCTCCTTTTGGGTGCTCGAGTGTCCCCGAGCATGCAGGGAGCGGTCGTCCCATGTAAAACCTCTCCCAATTCATCGTGGACTCCTTCAACATCTCTTCAAGTCTACAACCAACTCTCAAATCCTCCAATGGCATTTCCAATCAAATCCTCGACAAGAATTTGGGTTATAACCCAATTCTAACAAATTTCTACCTTGACACAAATTTCACTGCGAAAAATAAAATTTAACCCTTCAACAAACTCCAAAAATTCTCCAAACTGAACACTTCAAACAAATTACTTCACCTCTTCCACAAAGCCCCTAAGGGCAAACTCTACCATACTTGGCGAATCACAACTAACAACAAAACATCAAGTTTAAAACCAACCCCATTTGAGTTACCATATTTGCTCGAATTATCTCTACGAACAATACAATCACAACTAACTCTATCTGAGTCCACACTTATCAACGCATAAGCAACCAAATTAGCCTCACCGAACCCATCGTGAGGTTTAGTATCTTTTTTCCATAATTTAGTGATGGCTGCATCAAACGTGATCATCGAACCTTGTAAGACATAAGACTGGGACCTTCTCTACCCCTTTCATCACAATTTCGGCACCCTTGCTAACTTTCAAAACTTTACATTTACCAGTATACTTATACCCTTTTGAATCAAAAGTAATCAAGGAGAAAATATTTCTATTCAAATCTGAAAAATGTCTCACTTCACCAAGTGTCCTGACCATCCTATTAAACATCTTAATTCTTACTTTACCAATACTCGCTATTTTATAAAAGAATTATTTTTCATTACCACGAAACCCCATGAAACTTTTTAATACGTTTAAAATCAATCCCGATTAGGACACATGAAAAGTACAAGTGCAAGCCATATCAAGAATCCAATCCTTGTCGGGTTTGGAGTTGCCGTAAAAAATAACCAAGATGGACACACATAGAGAAATATATAAATGGAGACTGGTATCCTGGTTTTGCTAGCTAATCATACATGCAGCAAAAAAATTTCTACAACTTAAACTACCTGGTTTGCTACTGCATACAAGATTGCAATAATACATGGTAGACAACAGCAAACAGCAATTCCAATGACACATGCCACTGCGACACACAGAACAACAAAGAACACGTCGAATGCTAGAAATGCGATGCAAAGCCTGCCAAACAAAAATATTCATCGATAACTATAAATAAAAATATAAAAAAAGAATTGAGACTGAAGCAAAATTAGAGGGGTATATTTGGAGAACCAATAAAGTTGAGGTGAATCATGAGTCAAACTTTGGCCACCAGCTGATATCCAATAGAACCCAACTAACCACCAAATGAATGAGAACATTGTATTTGCAGACTCCAGATGTTTCACAATGCTGCCAAAAATCCACAGCATTAGTTCGTTACACATATCAATTTCTCTATCTCAAAATCTTAAAATTACTGAATACTTTAAAGGCCATCTGAGTTCCTGTTGTTGATGCAGATATACAGAAACCAAGCATCACTCTAGTGGGTGGAAAACAACAGGCTACAGAATTATGTGTTCCTCAATAGGCATGACACATCTAATCTTTATATCAACAGCACAATGTAAAAGGAAATTATGAGTAAAACTTGACTTCCAAAGTGGTTTTCTTTCAAATCAATAAGATAAGGTCATTATCATTTAATGCAATTAAACTAGCATTGCAGAAGCATTTCTAAATACATTTGTCAGTATCATAGCCCTGCCCTCCATCAAGCTCCACTTTATAAAACTTTTTTTCCGGGTCATTGCATGATCTAATCTTGCAACAAGAACAATCACTTAATCTCGATACTAAATTTAGCCACTGTATCTTCTATACAAGAGATTGCGGCTTTCAGTAGTAGCTCTTACCTTTTACAGTCACCAATTTCAACTGGATACGTCCATAGCCCAATTCAAATACGGTCACATGTGAGACCATGTATGTATTTATGTGTGTGGGTGGGTAGATATGCACATAGGTCTATCCGTGCATATACTCCCATTTCGAATCCACAACAGTAGATATTATATGAATATACAATGTACCCTAATTTAGATACATCAGTATCCATGTAAGTAGCTGCAGATAAAATATTAGCAGAATATCAAAATCCACAGAAGATTCTAGTTTAAAAACATACACTAATCCTATAAACTTAACATATTTTTGTTTAACCTTTACCCAGTTTCCTCGTCATCTGGCCAGCGCTCGGAATCATAATACCCAGCCTCTCCATCATCACTTCCCGAGCTCGAACTAGAGTAATTCCGACTATACCTAACCCCATCCCTCGAGCTCCCTTCCAGATTCCGATGCGCATACCTCTTCTTATGCTCCACGCACACGCACGCCATGTGGAGCACACACTGAAGGGCATAGCCAACAATCCACAGCCTCAGAGGCGTAGACGGAGAATCTTTCCTGCTAATGATAAGAACAGAAATCGAAACAATCACAAGCGCTAGGTTCCATATAAGGTCCAGTACTACTATAGGCTTCGAGCACGCCCAGTCGCTCTGTCGCTCATCGAGTTGCTCAGCAGCAGCCTCGCGAACGCGGACGGACGGCTCTCGCATCGCGCGGGTCCGGTTACTAGCTTGCCGGAGGAAGCGCGCAGCTCCGCTTAGGCTCGGCGGACGGCGCAGAAAGCGGTGGCGGGTGCGAAACACCTGCTCCCACATTAACGGCGTCGTATCAACGGTGGAATTGGGGGTCGAGGAGGAATCGTTTGGAAACATTGTTTCAGCTGGAGAATTCCTTCAATTGATAGTTTGATGCGTTGATTGGTAGCAATTTGTAGGCAAGAGATCTGTGTTGTATACAGTTGTTTAATGTGTAGTTTGTAATATTTAAGCCCCATTTGCCCACTATAAAATATTATTTGCTAAACTACAATTTTCCACCACACATTCACCCAATAAAATATTCTAAACACAAATCGATAAAGTTATTTTAAATTTCAATCACACTTTCTCTCAAAAATACTATTCATTACTCAATTTTTCTCCCAATAATAAGAGACAAACAAACTCTAAATGCCATCTGTAATAGTATACGGGAGGAATCGTTTGGAAATATTGAGTTTTGTAATAGTAAATTTTTTTTTTTTATAATGTGCAGTTAAAAAGTATAAAAAAAAAACTTAAGTTTATGTACAAAATTGTTTTATTGAAAAAATGTGTGATTGAAAATGAGTTTTAAAAAAAGCGTTTTTAGATAACGTGGATCAAACGAGAATATTTTATTGTTACAAAAGACGATGTATAAAAGTACAAGATTAAACAAACTTGTACAAGTATTAAAAAAGAGTAATGCTATTATTTAGCAAAGTTGGTGTTTTAACATTAATCTAGGCAACAACAATAGTAGAATTAAATTATATGTTCTATTAAATGAATTACATAATTTCATATTTAATTCAGCATATCACATAATATCGTATATATTGATGTTTTGCACTGATTGCATTATTCTTCATTTAATAGCAAAGTGATATGATCCATTTAATTGAACCTATCAAGTGTGGCAATTTAGACTATTGCTCAATATTACTTATATTTGATAGCATTAATTATCAATGAAAAAAATGAATTCATCACAGAAAATGGCCATAACACTCACATGGGTATCACAGATTATGGCCATAACGCTCACATGGGAGGTGGGCCCCATGTGAGTAAAATATTGAAAAAAAAAAACCACCTTTTTGTCGTGTGTGTGTTTTGTAGATTGTTTTTGTTGTACACACAGCCCGATTGAACCATCCCCATTTGAGTAAAATATTGAAAAAAAAACCTCCATTTTGTCGTGTGTGTGTTTTGTAGACTGTTTTTCTATACACACATCCCGATTGAAAAAAAATAATGCTACAATGGTTAAAGACATATGAGAGATGTGAGAGGGCTTCGAAAAGTACGAAATATGTAATTGATAGACTTCAAGTAAGCCGACCTTAATTGAATTTATAATTGAGTTGGTCCTATACTTGAAAATGGTCTACTATTAAAATAGGTAATTTTTAAATAGAGAAAAATGTTAATTTTCTATTATTTGAAATTTTAATAGTTGAAATAGTGTTTTTTTTTTAAATTTTAAATATGTGATTAAAAAAGAAATAAAAATTTGGAGATTACCTATAAAATTATTTGAGGGGGGTGTGTTCAATTGAGACTTTTAAAGACTTTTGGATAATTAAAAAGTTTAGGTGTATTCAATTGANATTATTTGAAATTTTAATAGTTGAAATAGTGTTTTTTTTTTAAATTTTAAATATGTGATTAAAAAAGAAATAAAAATTTGGAGATTACCTATAAAATTATTTGAGGGGGGTGTGTTCAATTGAGACTTTTAAAGACTTTTGGATAATTAAAAAGTTTAGGTGTATTCAATTGAGACTTTTAAAGATTCTCTAGAAGTTTAGGTGTATTCAATAGAGACTTTTAAAAAATCTTTAAAAGTCTCGAAGTATTCAATTGAAAATTTTTAGAAGTCTCTATAAATTACGAGATATTCAATTACTAATGATTTTAGGGACTTTATAATTTGCTAGACTTTTGGAAACTTTTTGGTAAAAAATATGAATAGAAAATCTCAAAACAAATCTCTCATTCTACCGTGAGATTTGTCAAGAACTGGCCATTTTCTTCTCTTTCACATTCTAGGGTTTTCTACTTCTCTTTAATTAGGTAAAATTAATCTTTGCCTTCAATTTTTCTTTACACGGTATATGATTTCTGCATATTTCTGCCATATTGCTGCCAAGCGTAAAAATAATCGAATGATTATATAAATAATATGTACTGTGAACCTATTAAGCGTTCACTAACTAGGCAACCAAAAATTAGATATGGATATGAC
>CAIGRN010123972.1:0-12019 GCA_903798345.1 Fraxinus anomala | reverse complement strand
AGATTCGAAACATACATAAGAAATAATCTTACATTTACTCTCGAACCATGTCTTACGTTTTAGGCAGTCCTTTTTATGGTGTCTAGATTTACGACAGAAATGACACGTATCTTTCTTGTATTTCTTATTGTGGATTTGGGCAAAAGACTCATTTATTTTTAACGGTCCTTATTTAATGCCCTTTTTAGACATTTTCTTATATTTCTTTTCAACTCCTTGATGACTTAAAAAGATGAACAGAATGAGTTCCTTGATTCTTAAGACTTGTCTCCTCTTGCACGCGCATACTGTGTAATTCATTTACATTTCATTTGTCTTTTAAGGTATTATACTTCATATGGAATGGACCATACTCAGGAGGCAATGAGTTGATGATAAAATGTACCAAAAAATTCTCATCCACAGTCATCCCAAGAGTCTTAAGTCTTGCCGCAATATTACTAATTTCAGTAACATGCTCATGCATAGTAAGAGTACCATCAAATTTCATTGTGGTTAGGATACCCATCAGTGCTTCAACAAGTGATTTGTCAGCTGTTTGGGAACGTTCTTCCGCAAACTTCATATATTCCTTAGCCATCTCAGTTTTAGGGATAGTGGACTTGATATTCTTTACTAACGTCATCCGCATAAACATTATGCTTAATCTGTTTGATATTTACCAAGCCTTATGAAAAGATTTTTCATCAGTACTGCTCTCATCAGTGAATCAGAAGGTTTCTCAACTAAGTACTAAGTCTAAGTCCAAAACACCTAATTTGAACTGGACTAGTCAGAGAAATTGAGCCTATTGAACAGTGGTATAGATGAAGCATGCGAAATGCAGAGAAACTGGAACAGATACTGCCAAATATAAAATGCTCTAACATTAATATTTTGAGTTTTGACTCAAACAGTTAAATTCAGATTCAGATAACATTAAATGTATACCGTAGTTCTTCTTGGATTATACTACATTATACCATCATGATAAACATAATGATGCTAGTTAATTTTACTTAATTATACCATCATAAAAACCATGTCTGATATCTTTGAATATACAAAACATATTTAACTAAGTATATCAATTAACCACGATTTATGTTCAAGATTAATCAAATTAATTGATCAACCTTTGGGCAATCCATAACAATTTTATAATCTAAAAACGTCAATAAACTCTTGACAACAATAATTTTAATGTTATCTTCATTTATAAGCATCAAACTATCAAGAGTATTGACAAATAAATTATGTAATTTATTGTTCGTAATATCATAATGTTTTGCCACTTTGGTGACTAACAAACAACAATAATCAAACATTAATTACATAAATAAGACATTTATCACTTAATGTTTCTTTACAGATTTACATGTTCTTATTTAATCACAAAATACAAGATAAACTCATCACTTGACTATTTGCATTCTTGAGCAATAATAAATAGAATGATAAAATAACACGAGCAGAATATATGTACACAGTCAGGTAATGGCAAACACTTGTTCATATATCACCGTCTTTTAATCAATTTATCAATATATGTATAATTACTGGGTTAAAATAACACTATTTATGAAATTAGAGAAAAAGGAAAAACTGAGGCCGCTGACTGAAATTTATGCATTAGTTGATTTGACCAAATTTCCAATCATTATTCTTTTCTACCACATATGTGTAACCCCTATGTACACCAAGCACAATCCTTAAAGTCTAGTTTCTTTGATTCATTGGCAGCAACTAAGATGAAAAATTAAGAACCCAGATATAAATTAATACAATCAACTAATTATTTATCCGACAAAAGCCGATTCATGGGGTGATCCATGTAAACATACAAAACATAATTATTAATGCAAATAACAATGGTGCACTTCTCCATTGTCAAATCCAACAAGCATCATTACATGAAGCCTTAATGTATTCTAATTTATCCATAAATCTATAAGAAATTATTACAAATCGATAAGCTGGAAACTATAATCTTCAAAGGAAAATCAAGAATTCCATAACATTAGCTCCGATACCACATGTAAGCAATTAATTAACCCTAATACCAAGATCTTTAGAATTCATAATTTTCACATATTGATTTAATTAATCAAGAAATATACATTGATTCATAAGAATAATTGAAAGATTTAAACCTGCAAAAGAGATATTAGTCAAATCAAGAAACCGTTCCCTCTATTTTCCTTTCTGTAATTGAATATTTTAATTTGATGACTTTCATTCACGTTTATAGACATAGATGTGCAGTTTCATAGGCAATAAAAGAAAACTATTTACTTTTCATCAAAGTGAACAATTATTAAACTGCCACTTCTCAATTGACCAATAAAATTTTAACAATAATAAACAATTTCAATTAATTTATTAACAATATTACTTGGACCACATTAATTGGTCTTACAACAAGTAGTGGAGATTGTGTAGTGTGATGGAGGTGGATGTGGATGTAGTGTTGGTGGGTTGTGTGGTGGTGATTCATTTTTCAAGAAAAGAACCTTCGAATGACCCTCCGGGGCGGATTTATGGGGGGCTGGACCGGGCTGTATTTTTTTCAAATAGAAAAAAAAATTCTTGTATAATTTTATTTTTTTATGTATTAGCCAAGTCTGCAATCCGGTCCTAAATCTGTCCCTGATGACCCTTAAGTTGTCAAAGCTTTCTTTCTCAATTCGATTCTCTTATTTGGGAATATACTACATAACGTGCATTTTCAGCCATGAGCATAATAAAGATTGCCGAATAAAATGAAGGATGACTGTTTAACACACGTTCTTTAAAAATGCATTTTTTTAAAACTCATTTTCAACCACACATTTTTCAATAAAATAATATTTTCCATTATATCAATAATTTTTTTTTTACTTTTTAACCACATATTTCTCATCATATCACTATTTAAAATATATTTTTTCCTCAATAATATCCATCAAATATATCAGTAATATGATCGTGTATACTTTGAAGGAGATTGTGTGGACTTTTCCATTGGATTCCCTTATTGATGAGTTTGAATAGATACAGATGGACCAATTTAAGATGCCCTTCTTAGCCAATATAATAGGAAAATAGTTTTTTTTATGTCTATTTAATGTGAATATTTGTAATCATTTTGAATGATCAAGTCTATATATAACTATACCTGGTTTAGTTTTTTAAATTTTCACATTTTCGTATTGATGTTATATTTAGCCCTTGTTTGAATTAAATAATTTCATTCATACAAAATTTAAAACTTTTTCTTACTTTTTAATTACACATTCTAAAAAAAATAGAAAGAATGAAAATATTTTTAGGTACTTATTTCGCCCTCTAGATGTAATTCGTGGAGAATGAAAACAATCTAATAAAAAGTGCCCTCGTGAGAAAGTTGCATTTCCAAAGTGTTTCAATCTCAAGTCTTGAAATGGGGTGTAACTATTTCTCAAGCAATTGCTATACTGTGTAACAACATTTTGACGGATTTTTCAGACGTGAATAGTCCAAGAGGACTTAATAGCAAAGAAAATTGTAGGATGAGATCCAAATAACCAAAAAAATATTATAAGGACTCATTTGCTCGTATAAATATAGAATGAAGACTGCACGTGTAATTTTACTAGTTGAAACATGTGCAAGGACAGAAGTCCCAAATGTACATCTTTTAGAAAAGAAATTATATTTATTTACAGCACAATATTTATTAGTTTATCATATTTTAATTGTATTTAAATTTTGTAATATTTATTTATGTTCCTAAATTTTTCATTAAATTTTTATCACCAACCTTCCATTAATTAGTTCATCTACGACAAAATATTTTATTACGTGTTTTGAAATGAGGAAAAATCGTTCTTTTGTATTTATTATTTTAAAAAATATGATGGGCAAAAAAATCGGTTTACGTTCTCTCAATAGACATTTTGAACTAAAATCATTATTAATAACGAGATATGCTAATTAATGTAAAAATTGTAATTTGAATGAACATATATTGAAAATTTTTATTGTAATTAAAATATGATGCAGATTGTACGCTTTTTATAAACTAATGTTTCACAAGATCTGCTTAATAATAATAATAATAATAATATAATTTTGTAATAAATGGACAAGACAAGAAATGACCTGTTTCACTCACGCATACACTTCAGCACCAGAATTTTCAGAAATAAAATAATAACTGCAGAATGGCATTTTGTTAATTAACTCAAAATCAAAGGGCGTTATATCCGACATAAAACTCCAAATATTCCCTCTCCCTCTTTCCACCCTCCCTCGCCAATCAAAATTGAAGCTACAAAATGAGTGAGCGTGTACCAGACAAAATCAATTTTTTCAATTATTCTTTTTTTTCTCATTTTGAAAACTCCTTAATTTTTTGTGCTTAGTCACATCATTACACAATTCTCTCTCTCTCTCTCTCTAAATTTTTGGTGCTCTCTCTGTCTCTGCGGGGACGATCCTGTGGATTGAGGTTCGTTTGTGGGTGGAAAGAGTAAAATTTTGAGCTCTGATTCTCAAATTCTCAGGTAATTCCCTGATTATTATAATCGGATTGATTTTTTGATTAATCCGATTTTCGAAATTTTCAACCTGTGAAATTTTCTCTGTTCTGCTAGTTTTGTTTCTCTTTCTTCTGTTTGTTTATTCAATTCTACTTGATTATGATCTCGTAGTTGACGAATTGAGCGCTCGATTAACTACTCGGATGTAATTCATTTTTTTCGTAGTTGACGAATTGAGTGACGAAATCAGATTACTTGAAGTTCAGTTTGTTTACTTATGTTCTGTTGGAAATTTCGATGAACTTTTTCAATTTTCAGTTGCGGAGTTAACATTTGATTACCGTGATCGATGATTTAAAATTTGATTTGATTAACTAATTCGAAGAGAATAAATCAGAATTTTCCTTCGATTCCTTATTTTTCACTTCTTTAATCTTTTAAAACAAAAGCATATACTCTGTATTTTTCTGCTTCGTTTTCTTCCTGCACAAGTCAATCCGAAAACTTAGCTGATTCAGGAAGAGTTTTTGGTTTGTGATTTTCAGCAATCCTTTTCTGGTGTTATATTGTTTGTCACCACGGTTGAACTTCTAAGCTGTGTAAATCTTGGAATTGCAATAATTTGTTACATAAAATCAATTGATAAAAGACCTGAGTTCAAATCTTCATATTTTTATGCAAAAAATGAATTATGTACATACGTGTCAATAAGCTAAATCCATACCGCAAGGTGTTTCCATAAATAAATTTGACACTCAAGAAAAGTTAAGATTTTAGACGAAATTGCTAACAAATTGTGGAAATTATTGCAAGTCCAACAGAAGGGGGAAAAAGCTTAAAGTTCTCCAATTCTATTTTGGAAAAGAAGGTTTCTGTATATTTATTCATTTTGAATTGCTAAAAGAGTTTAGGAAAAACTCTTTTTTCTTGAAATAATAATTAAAGAAAATAGGAAAAGCGTTATATTTGTTCACTTTTTTGATCATAAATAGGGAAAGCATTATATTGGTCTACTTTTTTTGTCTCGATAAAATTCGAACTGTAAGACAATAAGCTGGCCATTTGATGTACAGAAAATGACAACAAATCATGTCTAGCTGTCTTTTTTGGATTTCAAATTTATCAATAGGTGTCGTGTCCATCTCTATATACGTATGTGCTTACGTTCTAATAAAGGAGCGCCGGGTAAGAACGTGTGAATTGTGATTAATAAAATGCTTTGGAAAAGCAGTTTTGCATTTATGAAGAAATTGATTGATTTTAATTAACTTGGTTTGTTTATGAACTTGATCAATTAACCGGTTCGACCGAGATTCAGATTTACGGCCACACATTGACTTGATTTCTTAATTGCAATTTTCAGTTAAAAAAAAAAAAAAATCGCTTACAATTGATTCATTCTCAAATCTCTGACACACATCATCATAAGAATCTTAACATTTGGTTATTGAATTTTTATTTTTATATTGATCACAATTTATGTTTTTATTCTTTTTAGTTATCAATATTATTTCACTTTCGAATTGAAATCGGTTCAACTGTTTTATCCGCCATCATTTTTGAGTCGATGCTCGACTGAATTTTAAAACAACAGCAAAAAGTTGGTTTTTGTATTGCGTAACTTGTGGAAGGGGTAATTTTATTTGCTTGGAGACGCAACTAAGATCTTCAATAAGCAATCATCCATTGGCTCCATTGCTCTATTAAAAGCGCTTTTAGGCTTTAGACATAATTTCAAAATAAGTTATTTATTTGGACGTAATTTCTACTTTATTATCAAAATAAGTAACTATTTTGATCCAATACATTGGAGGGAGAAAAAAATCTAAACTTTGACTTATTATAAGTTAGCTAAACATGCTCGCTTAAACTTTGTCAAACCTGGTTCATATTCACAACATAGCCTTTCAACTCACTTGTTAGTTACTTGGCCATTATTTGATGACTATAAGTAAAAAAAAAATAGTTTTAAATAGTGATTTTTTGAAGAATGTGTGGTTAAAAATTGAGAAAAAATTTGGATTTAAATACAAAATATTTAGTGTGTAAATATATGGATGAAAATGAGTATGAGAATTAAACAGTTTTGTTTAAAAGGGAGACAAACAGTTGCTACACACCTTTATGTGAGTTGAACTAATTGCGTGGGAAGTTGGAATTCTCTTGCATTGAGGATTGGAAAAGTGTAGTCATTTCATCTGAGCATGGCAAATTGGAATGAATTATTCTAGATGAATAGGCCTTGTTCATATAGCAAAACTCAATTGGAATTCTTTCTTCAATTTCCATATAAAGTACGTATGCTCTAATTGTAAGCGGATGCGGATGCAATGCGCTCCTTGTACTCAATCATTGCACAAATTGCCTTTATATGGATGCCTCATGATTAGTGTCCATTGTTAAATTCTAGAATGCTGGTTTCCAACTGGATTTGATTTATCTGTCATGAATGAAAAGAAAATCAAGTCTATTTTGCTGAAACAAAGCACACTTTTCAGGATGAAGACGGCCTTCCAATGATCTAGAATACCATCAAGGGCAGTAGTTGAAAGTCAAAAGAAGAGATGCCAAAGCATCGTTGGCAGAAATCAATTAAATCCTTTCTCGGGAGTCCCATTGATCCTGAAGGAGACGAGGAGCTGAAAGGAACCAAAGCAGGTACACAATCTCTGGCATTAATACTTCTAGTATGCATTTGTTGAGTAGATTATTCAGTTCATAGAAAAATAAACGTTATAGAAATTCCCTATTCATTGCAGAGGTTGATGGCAAAGTGGAGGAGATTTTAAAGGCTCTTAAAGAAGAAGAGGAAAGGCATGGGAAAGGGCCAGTTGCTGATCTGGTCAAGGATTTCTATAATCACTATCAATCTCTTTATGATCGATATGATCATCTGACAGGAGAATTGCGAAAAAAAGTACACGACAAACGAGGAAAGGATAGTTCTTCGTCTTCCAGCTCAGATTCAGACTCGGATGATTCTCCAAGGAAAAAGGGCCCCAAAAATGGTAAAATGGAAAATGATTTTGAGAATAATACAGCAAGCATTAAGCAAGAACTCGAAAGTGCAATTCTGCAGGTTGCAGACTTGGAGAGGAAGCTGACAGTGACAACAGGAGAAAATGAAGCATTAAGTTTGGAATATCAAAGATCTTTGAGCAAAATACAAGAAGCAGAGAAAATTATAGCAGATTTGAATGAAGAGAAATTAAGACTTTTCACAGAAAATGCTGATCTCAGTATGAAACTGGAGAGTGCTGGTCAGTTGAAACAAGAGAAAGAAGCACTACAGATGGAATTGGAAGCATTGAAAGGGGAATTTTCTACCTTGAAGGAGCGTCTTGAATCAGCAGAGAAGGAAGTAACTGAGTTACATCAGACTCAAAAGGCAACTGAAGAGGAGAAAAATACTCTGTCTTCAACAATTTTGCAACTCAAGGATGACATAAAGAAGGCACAAAATGAAACTCAAGATCTGGTAACGGAATCGAGCCAGTTAAGGGAGAAACTGTATGAGAAAGAAAGAGAGCTTTTGACTCACTTGGAGATGCATGAGACCCACAAAAATGAAACATCAGCTCGTGTGCATGATTTGGAAATGGAACTTGATGCATCGCATACCCAGAGAAGAGAAATAGAGAAACAGAAAGATGAATTTTCTACTCTCCTGAAAAATCTTCAAGATCAAGAGAGAGATTCAGCATCTCGAATTAACAATTTGACAGCCGAAAACTCTGATCTGAATATGAAACTGGAAAGTGCTGGTAAGCTACAAGCTGAACTGAATCAGAAACTAGAAGACAAGAATACAGAGTGGAATGGTTTAATCTTGGAGAAGGAGATGGCCATCCATAGCACTGAAGAGGAGAAGAAAAATGCAGAAAATTTGAGAACCATTGCTGATCAATTGAAGCAAGAGAAAGAAGCACTACAGCTAGAACTGGAAGCATTGAAAGCGGAATTTTCCACCTTAAATGAGCAACTTGAATCAGCAGAGAAGGAAGTGGTCAAGCTCCGTCAGACCCAAAAGGCAACTGAAGAGGAAAAATACGCTCTATCCTCAAAAATTTTGCAACTTGAGGATGATAATAAGAAGGCGCAAAACGAAATTCAAGATTTTGTGAGCGGATCAAGCCAGTTAAAGGAGAAATTGGATGAGAGGGAGAAAGAGCTTTTGGCTCACTTGGAGATGCACGAGACCCACAAAAATGAAACATCAGCTCGTGCACGGGATTTGGAACTCGAACTCGATTCTTCATATACCCAGAGAAGAGAAATGGAGAAACAAAATGATGATGAATTTTCTGCTCTCCTGAAAAAACTTGAGGATCAAGAGAGTGATTCATTATCTCGAATTAATGAACTGACAGCACAGATCAACACTATGCTACTTGAAGTGGAGTCTTTACACATCACCAAAAGCGAGTTAGAAGAACAAATAGTAAATAAAGACAATGAGGCATCAGCTCAAATTAAAGACTTGACAGATCAGGTCAATGCAAAGCAACAGGAACTGGAATCTCTACTCATCCAAAGAACTGAAACAGAGACACAACTCGAGAAAAGAGTACAAGAAATATCTGAGTTCCTAATTCAGATCGAATCTATAAAGGAGGAGTTGGCTAACAAGAACTCAGAACAACAGAGTACACTTGAAGAAAAGGAGAGTCTTGTATTACAGGTGAAGGATCTGGAATTGGAGCTTAACTCATTACGCAACATAAAAAGTGAATTGGAGGATCAGCTAAGATGCAAAAGCCAGGAAATTTCCAAACTCCAAATTCACATGGAGACTTTAAATGGGGAGTTTGGAAAGAAGACTGAGGAGCAACAGAAAATACTGGAAGAGAGAGAGAATTTTGCATCGCAAGTAAAAGACTTGGAACTGGAGCTCAACTCTCTAAGCAACCTGAAAACTGAATTAGAAGAGAAGCTGAAAAGCAAAAGCGAGGACTTTATTCAGTTGCAACAAGAAACAGAAGGTCTGAAAGTTAAAACTTCAGAGATAGAGAGGGCATCAAAAGAGAAGGAGGATGAACTCTTCAGCATAAAGAAGCAATTTGAAGATAGAGAGAGTGATGCGTCTGCCCAAATAATGGCTTTGACAGGGGAAATAAGCAACCTGCAAGAGCAATTGGGTCTTTTAAGAACACAGAAAAGTGAAGCAGATTCCATTCTGGAGAAAAGAAGTGGGGAAACATCAGAATTTCTACTTCAGATAGAAAGGCTAAAAGAGGAATTATCAACCAAAACTATGGATGGACAGAGAACACTGGAAGAAAAGGAGGGTCTGGAAATAAAAATTCCTGAATTGGAGAAAATGCTAAGAGAGAGACTCGACGAGGTCATTGCTCTTGAGAAAAAAACGGAGGATGTGCAGAATGAAGCGTCCACTCAAATTGCTGCATTAACAGAACAAGTTAACCATTTGCAGCAGCATATAGACTCACTGCAGTTGGATAAAAGCCAATTGGAGGTTCTAACACAGAGAGGTAAACAAGAGTCCACGGAAAGTTTGGCACAAGCCGAGAATCAGAGAGCTGAATTAGTTGAGAAGATTGCAGACAAGGATAGAATGCTGAAAGAAAAGGAAGATGCATTTATCAAATTGAGCGAAGAGCACAAAAATCTCGAGGGTGAGTTTCAAAACTGTGAGGAAAATCTCAAATCTGCAAAGAAAAAGATGGAAGAGATGACAGAACAGTTCCACAAGGATATAGATACCAAAAATCTGAAAGTTGATGAACTCGAAGAAAACATTGAAGACCTGAAAAGAGATCTGGAGATGAAAGAAGATGAACTTGCTACTTTGGTAGAGAATGTACGAAATACTGAAGTTAAGCTCCGGTTAACAAATCAAAAGCTCCGAATCACAGAACAGTTGCTGACTGAGAAGGAAGAGGACCAGAGGAGAAAAATAGAGAAGTTGCAGCAAGAACAAAGCGTACTTGAGGAGAAGATTGTGTCATTGTCTGGAACGCTTGCAACTTACAAAGAGGGTCAAATGAAAATCGTGTCAGAGGTAACAGAGAGAGTAAATGAAACTTTGACAGGATTTGATACATTTAGCGTTAAGTTTGAGGAAGATTATGGACACTTAGAGTCGCGAATTTATGAAATCGTGAATGAGCTTAGGGTTGCAGCTAACTGGATAAAAGAGACCACGGCTGCGAAAAACGAGCTAAATAAGGAAATCGCCAACTTAGTTCAGCAACTGAAAAATGAAAAAGAACAAGAGTTGCTTTTGAGAGAGAAGGTTGGAGAACTTGAGATAACATTGCAGAAGGCCGAAGGTGAGAAGGAAATTTTGAAGAAAACGGTATCAGAACGAGAAGAGAAGTTGGGAGAGCTGGAGAAAATGGTAGAAGAGAGGGACGAAAAGATGAATGAGAAAGAACAGGGATTCTTGAACCTAATTGAGGAGAAAAAGATGGCCATAAAACAACTGTGTATTTGGATTGATTATCACCGCAATCGCTATGATGATCTGAAAGAAATGATCACAAAATCGACTAGTGGAAGAAGGCAGATAGCCACATAATGCATGTGCAGTATGTAGTATAGATCATACCCGACAGTACAAGATTTTAGTTTGCCAAGGCACGGTGGAAGAGCTGAACCATGGAACCGTTACCTATGGAAGCTTTCCGAAAACAGATTCGAGATTCTAAACATGGAGTCATCTATTGGATGGAGACAATTATAATCATGGTAAGATTGTCCCATTCACTTTTATTTTTAGGCATGTTAGGTTTATACATTTAGCATGGATTATGATTGTTTTCGTATATTTGTTGGATTAGGTAATTATTGATTTTCTCAGGGGATTGTAAGTAGGTGCTGGTTGGTGTATTATTGCAATTTGTTTTGTTAGTGTTTTTATCCAATTCAATCAATTGTTGCATTCTGAAAACGTTATTCGGAATTTTGTATTGCAATTCAGTAACAATGTTTGTTGCTTGATTTTAATCCTCCCCCTCGCTTGACCGCTTTAAGAAATACATAAGATTGGATAAGATGGTGGCTTTGAACAATATTAAAAAGCTTTAGTTTTAAAAGTAATTGGTGATGGTGAAATTTGAATCTTAAAACTTTACCATCCACATTATTAAGAAACTCGAGAGGGGACAATTTATTTATAATTATAATATTTCTAAAATTTTGATTCATGAAATTCGAATATATAGTTTTTGCCAAGTCATTAGTATAAAATTTAAAAATATGTCACTTTCTAAGATAAAAGTGCGATCCGTTATGTTGTATTTTCACACCGTCAGCAAGTTATTCAATTTGAGAGCACAATGAAATTTGGAATAAACGTTTATATTTTGTGATTACTGAATAATTGTGAATTCCTATTGTATCACCTCTATTCTGACAAAATAAACTAACTCGCCTAAATTCGGAAAAATCAACAAAATCGACATTACCAATATCAAAATTGAATATTTGTTTCCAAGTGTAAACATAACAAATGGTGTTCTTAACCTCAATAAATTTAAAGTAGGCTAGTTTTATTAAAAAAAAATAAAAATAAA